>WWET01006711.1:48426-64220 GCA_011038615.1 Limnodynastes dumerilii
TTTGTATTAACGGACAAAAATTCACCTGCGAATTTAGAATTTTTGTGCATAAAAAATGCTAAATTTAATACACCGTTAAAATTTCACGCTAATTTCCTTATGCAAATAAGCATAAAATGAGCATAAAATTCGCTATGCACCTAATTGAATCTGGCCCTTGGTGTCCTCAACATTAAATATTGAAGGATCCAAACAAGAGTACACACTAACAATCTCTTTATGGTTCCCTCTCAAAAAGCTGTTTATCTGGAAGATGTCACACTTCTAGTGCCTGGGTGTGGACGAAGAGCTGAACATTTAACAAAAAGGCAGGCCCTTAGACTTTTTTCTTATTATTATTTATGATGACCTCCCACTCCTCTATTTTAATAACGAGTACAGGAGAGACAGAAGAAATCTCCCTAAACATTTAGAATAGTAATGCAGTCTAGAAGCATGATTAACATATACAGGCAATCACTTGTAAACATACATAGTACTTTATAGTCAGGTGATCATGATATATTTTAAATTACATAGGTGACATGAAACAACCCTCAATTAATTTAGTTTACAACTGATAACCCAGTTTTACATTACAGATAGTGAATTACCATGGTGACTCACCTAACCTTGCCTTCATATTGCCCATAGAATAGATGCTGTCGACTCATCCACTCTGACATCACAAACTCTAGTGCTGGTTTACCAGTAGGGCCAGGAAGACTACACAGGAACTCCAGCAAAGGCTCCAACTGTGAGTTTGCAAGGTGTGCAAACACCATGATCAGGGACTAAAGGAGAAGGGAAAAAAAAAAATATTCTAGAGATTAAATACAAATATTTCAGTTTATAAATGGTCGTAATATAGGCAACTCATTAGCACTGTAATACTAATACCTGCATGACACTGAGTGTTTCTGCCTGCTGCATCTTGCTAAGGATTGCTCTTAAAATTTGGTCCAGATTTTCTCCCAACTCCTGACCAGCTTTGGCGATAAGAGTGGAAACAAGACGCCCTACAAATGTGGCAGTGAATTCAGATGTTCGAGGGTCCAGTAGTTGACCGACTACTCGCATCACATACCAAAGTCCACTATGGCCTTGTTCATCATGCCACTGTGCAATCTGTTCCAAAGCCACTGACACATATGCACGAAGACATTCTCCACCATTCTAAAATTAGAACATTTTCATCAAACACTAGACTCCAAAACAAATTGCATTAGACAAATTGTGTCAGACATAAAAAAAATAAATATACTATTAACGGTAGATGCGGTGCCTTTGTTTATAATGGAAATGTGATCACAATCAAGGGAAATAAAGACTAGTAAGCCTGACATACATAGTTGGAAAATTACTGGAAGGTATATTAAGGGATAGTATTCAGGATTACTTGGTGTGCAATAAGATTATGGTTGAAATCAGTATGGATTTGAGCGGGGCAGGTCGAGTCAAACTAATCAAATCAGCTTCTAGCTGGTCTACTTAGATTTTGCAAAAGCCTTTGACACAAAGCCACACAAGAGGTTAGTTCACAAAATAAGGTATAATATGCACAACAAAACAGGGAGGGGCTGCACCAGCTCAATAGTATAGCAGGTAAACACAGTGCAGGAACAATGGTGCTTTCCGGGACCCCAAAGACAATAAATATCAAAAAACAGGATGGGAGTAGTGATCACAACACATGCTCCCACTTGGAGATTCTTAAGGATGCACACAAAGTTAAAATAGGATGGACACAACTACATCACACTATTAAAATATCAATTTTAATTCAAATTGTTAAAAGTTTAAGGGCGAACATATGTCAACAATGATGATAGTTAAAGTTAGAAAGAATGTATACCAATCCGTTGCAAACAGTGAACATGAACTGTATAGCACAAAAAAAAAAAAAATTCTCTCTACATACCACCAGGTAACCACTGCTTACTGACTAGGAGGTATAGGGAATCCCTAATAAACAGTAAGTGCCTGCAAGGGCACGCTTCACACTTCCGTGCCGGTAACTTTTCCCTGCTCTGACTCAAACGAGCGGCGTCCCTGAAAGAGGAGAAACACAAGACTGGCAGCTATGCAGGCTTCCGATGGAAAGTCCCCCGATGCGCACGGGACAGTAGATGGAACCAGCTGTCAGACAGATCACCCGATGCGCGTTTCGCCCTGGGAATGAGGCTTTGTCAAGGGTGAAGGATCGTCTGCTCAGGTGCGTCCTGATATGGTGAGTATAAGCCAAACGGAATTCAGGTAAACATGATTAAAAAAATGTTATTTCTATTTTAGATTCAAAATCTCCAGTCCTATATGTATTTTCTCTATATTTTGATGTTGTTATCCCCAGCTTTGGGGATTTTGGGTGGCCATGCTTTGATCACTGAAATGATATACCAGCTCGAACAGGTTGGAGTTATCTAGAAATTCAGTGATAATTGTTATCACCACATTTATAAGCTTCCTTGGACAGGAAGATGTGTAATATAGTATTGTCTTCCAGCATACTCTGTATAAGCAGGAATAATCATCTTTCCTGCATATAAACCTCCTAGGACAGGCTGTCATAACTGTTATTTTTGCATATAAACTTCTTAGAACAGTAAGATGTGCAACATGAAGTCACCCTCTATACCAAATATTTAGGATTACAGATTACCCGGTTCTGTTTTTGAGCTTTATTGTACAACGGAGTTATTTAACAGCTTGGATCCATAGCATGCTTCTCATGTTTTTTGTTACTCTTTACCATTTTAGGAATGTGTTTTCTGCGGTTATTTGCTGCACTGCATGTTTTCTTTGTTACACTTTATTTTTTCTTTCTTCTAACAATGTATCTTTTCTTCTATTAAGCCGCCAGGTGCGCCTACGTCATATGTTTACCTGAACTCCGATTGGCTTATACTCACCATATCAGGACGCACCTGATCCTTCACCCTTGACAAAGCCTCATTCCCAGGGCGAAACGCGCATCGGGTGATCTGTCTGACAGCTGGCTCCATCTACTATCCCGTGCGCACCGGGGAACTTGCCATCGGAAGCCGTGCATAGCTGCCAGTCTTGTGTTTCTCCTCAGAGCAAGATGTAGTTTTTCTACAGAGGGACTTGAATAACCTGGAGGATTGGTTCGGTCAAATGGAACATGAAGTTTAACATGGCTAAATGTGAGGTTAAGCATTAGGGATCAAAAACAAAAAATCTTTAAAATAAATCGGGTCAATTTAGGGAACTCTTTAATGCAGAAGGATTTGAGAGTAATTATGGACATTATAATAGTGCTCAATATAAAGCCACTGTGCAAAGGGCCAAAAGAATATTAGCATGCATAAAAAAAGGCATAGATGCAAGGGAAGTATAATCTTGGCACTATATAAATTGTTGGTAAGGCCACACTTTGAATAAAGAGTTTAGATTTAGGCACCACTCCATTAAAAAAACAACATTTTGGAACTAGAAAGGGTTCTGAGAAAGGCATAAACTTGATAAAGGGTATGGTCCTCAAACTATGAGGAAAGACTATCCCATTTTAGGCATGTTTACTTTAGAAATGAGATACAATTACTATACAGAAATACGTTAAGGGTCAACACAGAACTTTCATGGGAACATTTACACCCCAAAGACTGTACACAGGATACACAGTCAACCACTAAGGTAAGAGGAGAGGAAGTTTCAAAACCATAGGAAGCGGTTACTTACAGTGAGGGCAGTTAATATATTGAATTCACTGGCACATGACAGTTAATAAACGGTTGATATGAAGCTTTCCCCCTCTAAGGAGAAAGGCGGCAACACAAAATAACCTATAGAACCCATTACACTACTGAGGGTGAGAAAGGGAGCACTGTGTCCCCTACATCTTTACAGACAAAAAGAATTAGCGATAAGTAATATATCCCACTGTCACTTAAATCCCTCTGGGGGACACTGCTAGTATAGGTGATAGACCAAAGTGCTCCTAAGAAAGGAAATGCTCAGTGTCCCATTAACAACTTAATTAAGAATGCATTTCTGGAAGCGAAGATCTGAATTTTATAGAATTTTGTTAATGAGAAAATGGAGGACCAGGTAGCTGCCAGAAAGAGCTGCTGAACTGAGGCACCTCTACCTGCCACCCAGGGCAAACGGACCAACTTGTTTGAATGTTGGATTGTGAGGAAACTGTCTATTGGCTAGTGCCAAGCCAGCCCTACTTATAGAAATCATAAAGAATCAAAGAGCCAGATTTCTCAATCTGGGTCGACCTGTGTCAGTGTAGATATCAAGGGCCCTAAAAACATCATTTGTGGGATTGTGGCCCCTCAGGAAAGGACCTGACTTGGACAAACCCAGAAAGGCTGTATGGCCAATTTTCTGGTTAATGCAGAACTTGGACCCAACCTTAGGCTCGAATGCAGGAACAGTACAAAGAATCACTCCTGGTGTAGAAAGAGGAAGGGAGATCTACAGGATAATGTATATAGTTTTGAAACTCTTCCAGCAGAGGCAATAAACTCTCTCTCTCTCTGAGGAAACTACATTATAAAAGGTATAAACTCTGTTTTCCTCTTCCTCCTATGGTAGCATACAACACATGGATTTATACAAACAAAAACAAAATCTAGACAACTTACGTATTATAAAAATTTTTTCAAATAGCCGCACTAAGCACCTTTCTGCCAAAATTTACACCTGCTGACACAATGAGATTTAAATTATAGTGCTTAGAAAAGGTGTGAATGGATAACCATCCAACTGCTTTACACAGCTCCTTGATTGTGGCAGATTCTTTTTGAGCCCATGAAATTGCAATGGCTCTAGTAGAGTGGGCTTTTATACCAACTGGTACCTCAAAATTATTGAGCTTGTAAGCTTCTTGTATACAAAACTTAATCCATCTAGCAACAGAACATTTGGTAGCTGGATATCCTTTATTTATCCCTTCTGGAAGAATAAACAATTGTTTAGATTTTCTGAACACACTAGTTCTGTCTAAATAAATCTTCAAAGCCCGGACTAAATACAAAGTAAGAAGTTTCTTCTCTATCTCCTCTCGAATTTGGGCATAAAGAAGGGAGTGCTACTTCCCGATTTAAATGGCCAGCTGAAACCACCTTAAGAAGAAAACTTGGATACTTAGAAACTTGACCTAAGTACAGCCTTATCATTATGGAAACAGGTATAAGTTTACTTGGACCAGAATGTTTTAAGTCCTGAAGCTCTTCTAGCAGAGTCGATAGCCCCCAGAAAAAACACTTTCCAGATCAACTTTAAGTGAACTTCTTGTAATGGCTCAAATTGTTTGCCTGTCAGGTTGTCCAACATCAATTTAAGGTCCAAGTGGGTAAAGTCTTCTAATGCTTGGTCTGATCCTGGTGGCTGCTTGAATAAATTGTTTTATGTACCTATATTCTGCCAGTTATGTCAAACAACACTCAAGGCTGATATTTGTTTCAGGGCTCTCATAGCTTATCCAGCCGATTGGAGAAAGTCTAAAACCTTATAAAGCGCAAAAGGTTGAGGGCTATACTTATTCACTTGACACCAATTTATGGACATATAGATAAAAGATGTGCTTAGGATTCACCCTCTAAAATTTATTATACTAGAAAATATAAAAAGGTTCAACAATGCAAACAATACGTCCACATAAACATACAATAAAAAATGTGCACATTATATGATATATATCAAGTACACAAAAATATGCTTCCCACTCAGCAATATATTTTTAAGGGGCTCATTTCACCCACTACATGATTGTCATGATTCCACTTGATAAGCAAATATTGTGGATTATATTTTTTTTTTTTTGAGTTTCAGTCTATGCAATTCACAATTTATATGTTGCTTGTGAATACTAACAACTTATTTATGGTACATGGTGACAATCATATAGTAGGTTGTGGGTGAAAGGCCCCTTAAAAATATAATTGTTGTGTTGGAAGTATAGTTTTGTGTACTTTACATGCATCATATATTGTGCACATTTTTTATTGTATGTTTATGTGGGTGTATTGTTTGCATTGTTATTGAACATTTGTATATTTTCTAATATAATACATTTTAACAGGTGAATCCAAAGCGCATATTTTTTGTGCTATATTTTTGTTTTAAAGGGAACTAGTCATTCCAAAGGTGCTGCTGGTAAATCCTGGAAATTATTGATTAATTTTGATTGGAACAATTTTTCTATAGGCGCTGGGAATAGTATTTGGAGATTCTCTCTTTAATTACAGTATGTTTTCTATATGAATTTATGAATACATCCCAAATTTTATGATAAATTTACATTGTAACAGGTTTTCTAGCTTTAAAAAAAAAATTTAAAAAAATTATCGATTACATTTGTAAAGAAACCGTTCTCCTTTAAGTTGGTGACTTCAGTTACCAGGCTGTCAATTCTAGAGATTCTGAACATGGATGGCATATTTTCCCCTGTTGTAGCAGATTTTCTTGTCCACTACAATGTAAGTTGGGAAAACTACTTTCGCCATGGCCAAAAAGGCAGTACTGTGATTACCGTAGTTTGACATCTGAAAATCTTGTTTAAAATGAGCTATTGAGCTATATTAGAGGAACAAGAGTGAATACATAAGCCAAATGGAAAATACAATGTATCACTAAGGCATCCACTGCTGCTTATCCTTACTCTCGGTGGGAATAAAAGATTTTTACCTTATTGTTTCGAGATGTCGCAAGCAGAGCTATCTGGGTTCTTCCCCACTTTTTTTTTTTTTTTTTTTTTTTTTTTTTTAAGTGGTNNNNTTTTTTTTTTAAACTAGTCGTAAGAATATATCTTGATTTAGTTCCCATTCTCCTGGTTGGATCATAGGCCTGCTTAAGGGGTCTGCTGTAACATTTTCTTCTCCAGCTATATAAGCTGCTGAGATGTCTTCGAATTCCAGCTCTGCTCAAAATAGCAACAATCTTGCTTCCTCTATCAATAATCTGCATCTTGTCCCTCCTTGATGGTTAAGACACAACTGCCTTGTTGTCTGAAATTCTTACTACTCTCCCCTGAAGATGAGCCTTGAAATCGTTGCATGCTTCTCAAACCACTCTCAGTTCTCTGGAGTTGGGAGTGAGCCTGACTTGGCTCCTTGGTGCATTTGCCTTGTACGAAAATGTTACATACTGCCCGCCAGCCGTAGAATCTGGTGGCTGTAGTTAAAACAAACTTGCATCCTGAACTTTCCTCTCTAAGTTGTTTTCTGTATTGCTCTGGCTGTAAGATTAGTTGATTCTTTTTGCATTGCTTTCCTGTTCCATTGGGCAAGAAAATCTTCCTGATATTCTGATATGAAATCTGGCACAAGGCCAGAGGACATATTCCACAAGACTGCCATGCAGTCGCCTGATGATATCCAGGGTTGACTTTGATTCTTCGTTGACTTTGTATTTTGTCTTGATGAGTATCGTAAATCACGCCTAGGCATTTGAGAGACTGACACGGTATTAACTGACTCTTAGTCCAATTTATTACCAATCCATGTTCTTGTAGTCTCTGAAGAACTCTGAATGTGTTAATCTCCAATTGGGTTCTTGATTATGCTGCTACCATTAAGTCGTCCCGATAAGGCAAAATATGTATGCCCTCCTTCATGAGATCTGCAATCAGAGGTTTGAGAATCTTTGTGAAAGTTCTCGGAGACGTAGACAGGTTGAATGGCAGTGTTCTCCACTGCCAAAGCTGGTTGAAAATTTGAAATCTCAGATGTTTGATATGAAGTTAAGCACCCAAGCCTACTTAAGTGAGAACATACGTGTCTTGAGTTCCAACGTTATGCTTCTGACCGACTCCAACTAGAAACAAGTTACTTTTAAGGGTTGGTTTAACGAACATAGATCTAGAGTCATCCTGTATGTAAACCCAAGAACAGTCTGACAAAAAGGAACTTTGGTAATTACCTGTTGCTTTTTGAGATTCTTTAGATTGTTTCTTAGGGCTAGCTCTTCTTCCTTGGTTTGGGGTACTGTTGACTGTCTGTTGTAACTTGTGGGTCATCATTGATTGGAGTGATGAGAAAATCTATTATCCTTTCCTCAAAATTTTATCTAGTGATTTCTGCTTGATATTTGCGTGAATATGATCTTCCTGGCCTGTAAGATCTTGTCTCCTTATAATCTGCTTGTTTTGTTCTTTGATGTCTAGACTGAAAAGGTCTTCTAGAAGCACATTCTTGGGGTAACAAAGCTGATTTACCTCCTGAAATCTTACATACAATACATATACACACAAAAAGACACACCAGCACTCTTGCAATTAACCAACAAATGTAAGCATAAAATAAACAATACCATTATTTATTGAATAGCAAAAGTATAAAAGCATAAAAGGAACATGCATGCAACATTCGTGACTTCTTTTAGAGGTATATTTACTAAGCGTCAATTTTTATCCGTGTTTTTAATTACCCGTCGATACGCATCGATTTTTCAAGGGCCAGGCTGCGTTGATAGAACTACAAGGCTCAGCATTGCTGAGTCTTGTAGTAATATCAGCGTCAGCATGGTAAGCCTTATAACCATGCAGCGCTGTGCCCGGTGGGGGAAAAAAAAAATTACATTAAAATATATGTCATAATATTAAAAACATTTAATATGCATAATATGTCCCCATATAATTTTTTTAAAATACAGGTGGCCACACTGTATATTAAAAATAGTTTTATTTATGATAGTGTTTCAATAAATATAAAAAAAAAATAGTAATTACTCACCGTTAAGATGTCCTCTATCTTGGGAAGAGTTGCTTGTAGTTTCCATCTTCAAACTTCATCTGTATTTTCTTAATGAAGAATCTTTTCTTGCTTGCAGACTTCTCTGGCGCAGAGCTGAGGATGCTTCAGGGCTTCAATGTTGATCTTCGGCCTCTTGCAGCCCTTGCAACGATGTCTGGGTCCTTCCAGCTTGAGGGTGACGTAGCTAGTGACCATTCCGTCACTAGAGGTCCCCCTTTTATAGAAATAATGACGTCACAGACATTGTGGATCTCTAGTGACAACTTCTAGTGTCTGTGACGCCATTAACTCAAGGATAATGTTCAATGGTATCATTAACAGCACTTATGTATTATCCTCTCCTAAAGTGCACTATTTAGCAGTTAACCAGATAATACCTGAAGTTGAAATCCTCACAAAGACGACAGGCAATTCTGGTGCACATATCACAAACTCTGGTAAACTCCGGTTTCCAAGTCTCACCACTTTTCGCCTAGCCAGTCAAATGACAACCGGCCACCGTCTAGCCGCAACCTCAGGTTAGTGACCAATCCTTGGTATGCTTTGGCACAGGTAGAGGGGCTCAAGTAGTGTTTGAAATATCAAATCCACTGTTAGATTATGCAGATTCCGTATACACGGTCACTGTCGGCTCCATTCACCCGCTTCATCTGACACCATAAACCCGCTCTGTCTAACAGGTGGATCACTTGCTCACAGCTGCAGCCTCAATCGGCTGCTTTAGCAGTTGTAGTCACTTGTGATTTTGTAGCTACCTATTATGCTGCATTAGTGCTACATTTATCATAAGATTGGATAAATGAGCTACACAGGTCATTAACAATTCACCAGAACCTAGAAATGTAATCTCATTTTGTTACAATATGCTTAGGACAGCCCTGGATTTGGAACAAATTCATACTGGCTTAGCCAATTGGCAAGGGATTTTCCCATCTTTTTAGGCTATAACTCCTCCTGAAAACATTCAACTATTCTTGCTTAACACTAAAAGCCAACACCTGCAGAAGATGTCACTTAATTTTTGCAAATTTGCAAGAAAGCCACTGCCATCACACTTTGAAATTGAATTTGGCCCATAGAGTCAACCAGAGAGAATATAACAACTCATTCTATTTACTTTGGTTGGCTGTATGTGATATTTAAAAAATATGGGATTCTGTTTTTACAGGTTATATATAACATGTACTATATTTTTTTCTTTTTATCTGACACACAATATGTTTCAAGAAAAAAAACTCTGGTTCAGGTTGGGCTGGTTTACGTTACCAGAATAAGGATGGAGAACAAGTCAATCACCCTGTCTGGCAACCATTTTGTGGCCCTCCCAGGTTATTCATTTAAGACTAATCTCACTAATCACAGACAAGAGTCACTGAAAGGACAGTGTCTAGATCTGTGGGGATTAACAGAGGAAGACACTCTTACGCTCTGTGCCCTGTCTAACCCTTCAAAGAAAACAAACCCATTAAAGGCAGGGATTCTGTGGTAGCCCTTCTGGTCTCAAAAGGTGGAAACAAAGTTCTAAACATGGTTTAAACAGAATCCAGAGTCCTTCACAAAAAACCTTGATGCATCCTTAAGACCTTCATCCAGCAGGATGAATTGATCAAAACAAGCTGAACTATGGAAACCTTTTCCCATTTATACCTCATTTCAGGGAAGACTTCATGTGCTGTGGACTACTAACACCAGCTCCTCAAAACGGAAAGCTAACTGAATTCTCCTGAAATAAAACGAGATTATAAAAGTAAGATCCATTGCCCTTAAGCACTTTGATGAGGAGGCCTCAGAGGTCGAGTGATTATGAAAATGGGCAATGTTTCTGACTGCTGAGTCTATTTGTAACAATGATGAAATCTGAGGTCAAAACAAGAAGAGAGTGCTCAGAAGAGGCCAGTACTGCTGACACCATTATGCAGAAGAAACCTGCCACCGACAGGATTTTACTCAAACTGGCCCTACATAGGTAAATTTACTTGGACCTGGCAGACAGGGTTAAAAGCCCAGTCTAGCATGCAGAGTAAAGAGCCTGTAAAAACTAACATAATTAACTATCCACCACCATATTTGGGCTTAGACACTTAACCCTTTCCCAGACATGAATAACTGATAGGGTAGGAAAAGACAATATACACAAAGGTCTAGCTTTCAGATAGTAAAAGATACTATAAAAATACTGACAATACATATACACACATACAGGGGAAAACCGGTCATGCATACAAAATCATAATTTAATAGGAAAAGGGGACTTCAGGGAGAAAAAGCCAGTAATATTTAAGCTCAAAGCCCACCAGTGTAATTCCCACTATAGAGAAGCACACTACCCTTGCTGGAAGCAATAATCTTTGTCTGAAGAGGGAAGTGCTGCTGAGATAGAGAAGTCTCTTGCAGATGATTGGCTCCATGGGCCTTCCGTCAGTCTCTGAACTGATTAGTTGCACGTTCCTCCTGTCAAATGTGGCAGGAGGCCTGTTCGTCTTTCTAATTTCCTGGCTGTTGGAACAGCTCTGGCCAGCACGTGGCACCTCTCCTCCGCTTCCCCGTCTTTATGACTTAATGTCCGGCAAGTATAGTGGTAATATAGTAATGGAATTACTTACATGTCTTACATTACATGTCTTGCAAAATGCAGATCTTTCAATACTGTTTTACTGCTGTACTTGAAAATAATTACAGTTAGACAAATAGGGAAACACCAGCCAGCAGATGGTCAGGTGTACAGGGATCAAAAATCAGGCTTAGTCACAATAAATGATAATCAGTCAGGAATCCTGACTGATCAGATTGTCCCTGAGCCTTAGTGGGACGATAACCTATGGTTTTAGAAAAACATCTGCACCACAGAGCGTTTTTTGTCCAATCCACTATAACTGTATGATCAGGCCGTTAATCACTCTAGTGTGTGGCCAGCTTTACAAAAATAAATTATTACCCTTCTAGTATATTATAAAAAAAACGGTGATGATAAACACCATAAATGCTCACAATACACAATGCTGGTTAGGGGGGACAGTACATAAAGAAAAGCCAAAATGTACATAACTAAATATGTATACAAAACTACTAAACTCCAAGGTAAAAGGTTTAGTTACCTGAACCCTCAGAAGAATTCCCATCAGCAGCGGAGTTTAGCCTAGTATACAAACTGTGTCTGGGAATCCTTAGGTACCAACGTAAATGTGAAAGGGATTTGTAATTTCTCCTCTAGAATTTTAAAACATAATAAAGTCTATTGAGTAAGGGTTTAAAGTTTTCACCTTCAGCCCAACCCAATTCCTTTGATATGTTTATAGAACTCCACAGATTTATGCGTTCACTTTATCGTAAAAAGTATTTTAATTTAAACAAAGAATCTTCCACACATTTATCAGATTTATCATTCTCAGATCCAGCTGAAAAGGAAGCTTTAGCTCATCTTGAATCCCTTCTTACTGAGGTTGATCCTTAGGAGGAACTCATCGGCATTACTCACCCATTCTGATTCGCAAATACCGCCGCCCCATACAGAAAAGGTGGAGGGTTAGGGTTAGAATTAGGGAAAGTATTAGGGTACTTTTTTTGCTTACCTTACAGATCACGGAAAGCTTGTTGCTCCGTGGATCAATTGCTATGCCTCATCGAGGCATATGCAATCGAAATCCCAGCCAGTTCGAAACTGGCTGGGAAGAAACAGCCCTATTGAAATAGGGCTGTTCTAAGCGGGGACCCACACCCTTAAAAAACAAACACCTCTTCAAAAGAAAGTCCGAATTACTCCCTAGACTTAAGTGTGCTTGTCTTGAATTATTCTATAAACTAACCCCTGAGTTTATTAACGTGTGCAAAAATCTAATTCTCTTTTTCATTCTAATTTGAATACAGAAGAATAATCAGCACTCAAAGATTTGATACAAGATACCACAATAGTGATTAAGGATGCTGACAACATTGTTGTATTAGATAGAAAGGCCTATATCAACGAGGCTCTACGGCAACTCCAAGATGAGCATTTCTATAGGGTTCTCACAAAAGACCCCACTATCCAATTTTCTACTCTTTGTAAAGAGTTAATGGATAAAGCACAACAGGGGATTATCCAAAAAGATAAATTTATATTTCTTTATTCCCTTCCCCAGTCACTCCTATCTTTTTATTATTTACCGAAAATTTTACAAATCCCTCACTGCACCTCCTCGTAGGCCTATAATTAATTATCTCACCGATAATCTCTCTTTTATATTGACCATCACTTGCAGCCACTGGTGTTGGCCTTCTGCTCGCATACTAGGGACTCTACATACCTCATAATACAACTTTAGAAAATGCAGTGGAGAGAATCTTATGCTTTTTTCACACTGTTTGTCCAATCTCTTTACACCAATATACCCCATTCCTTGGGGATAGAGTGCATTCACCGAATGCTTGCCCAAAGTACGAGCTTGAAAGGCAAACACCAAGACTTTTTAGTTTCTTTAGTCACTTATTCTTTCGAAAAAAATTTCAGGGTGTCTTATATTTGCAAGTGATGGGCAAATAGGACCAGGTTCGTGCCTAGTTAAGCAAACCTCTATGTAGGCAAACTCGAAGAAGAGTTGGTCTGGAGCGTCCCTGGTCTTCTATGACCGGTATATTGATGATTTGTTTATAATTTGCATGGGGACTATGATTCTACACTTTCCTTTGTTAATCATTTCAATCCTTATAGTTTGATCTTACTTTCAGTTTTTTTGGTTTTTTTTATCACAAAAGCACTACCAACTTCTTGGAATTAACCCTCTCCACTGATGGAGAGAAAATTATTACTTTCAATTATGAAAAGGAAGTTGACTCCATCTCTTACTTACACTATAAAAGTGGCCATTATCAAACATGGAAAAATAATTTTCCTAAAAAGGTACCTGTGGCTCTATAGAAACTGCTAATCTAGAGAGCCTTTTGCCAAAGAGGCCCAGTCCCTCACTACCACCTTTCTTGAGAAAGGCAACTCTTCTCCCATGCTAGCCAAATCCTTAGATGAAGTGATGAAACTTGATCGCTCATCTCTCCTAACTAAACACAAACAAGTGGATAAATTTAGTGACGTTTCAGCAGTTTTTGTCTCCAAGCTTCACTTATCTCTCCACACTAGTCACAGGTTATACATAATTTATGAGGGTGCCGTGTGGAGGGCAGTGGGAGTAACAAGGGCTTCACATTTACTCAATTAATAGGGCCCTAATAAATTCACAGTGGGGCGTTAGGAGACTCCAAACTTAGGCTATATGAGGATTCGCACCAGTATGTCCAGATTTTATAATATATATGCAGCGCCTTCATTTGTGTATGCTCATGGCCAACCCTGTCATTAACTAGAGCTATCCTGTTCTGTATCCATGATCTGGCAATAACAACCTTAGCAAGTGTGGAGAGATTAAGTACATAGCGGTATAAAATAACATTGCAAAGTTCCTCCAAATTAAATACAATGAGTGGGTCCAGAGGAGGGAGGCCTTAAGCTGCATCCCTGGAACATGACCAGACCAAACAGTGGAAAAGTGGGCAAGCCCATAACAGGTGCCAGAAGTCTGCCTCGGGTGCGTCGCTTTTAGGAAAGTTGGAAGAACGTAGGCCAAGTTTGTGCATGCTCAGCGGTATAAAATAAACCCTATGTAGAATATAGAAATGGACTTGTTGGAAGCACAGGCATTGCCATAGCCTACCTTGTGCAACCCCACCATAAGCTCCCAAGCCTCATCATCTAGTGGTCCAATGATCACTAACCATTAAAAATGCAACCCTGCCGTAGTGCTCGTTATGACCACTTCATTAAGGGTGTTGTAAATATAGGATATGGCAACATGTTGACCCAGACCCCTTAGTAATAATTTGACTATGGAATCCTTGATGACAGGAACCACATCTTGAAATTGTGACGGCAAGGTGTGCCTGAGCTGCAGCTATGTGAAGAAATTCAAGACCAGAAAGTGAAACCCCTCCTTCAGTTGGTCAGAGGTCAACACCCCATTCAAATATAGTAGAGTAGAATGACCAAATAATATGGTCTCAGTGGGATAGGATTTCAAGGTAATTCTTATACCAAGCGAAACTTCTGTATCCGTTCCATCGCCCCCAAAGCTGCTCAGCCTGTTTCCGCACCTCCACAGCCTGCTTGACTATAGGGCAAGACGAACCACCAGTTCTGCCCATCAGTAAAGTTTGTACAGGGGAAAAGCCAGGGGAGAAACGTCATACTAAAGTGTTTAACAGACCCACTGAATAAGCTAACCCAGGGAATAAGGTGCGCCAGCTGTGAAGCAAGGTAGTAATTTCTGAAATTTGGCAGCTGCTTACAATGACCTCCACACAGATGTGTTTCAGCCAGATACATCACCAGAAATCGTGGTGTTCTCAAATCGAAGAGGGCCTTTGGTATGAGCCAGGCACCAAAACCGCATCCCTGTGACATTATTGTAGGAGGCAGAGACTGCATGGGGATGCGAAATTGTTGTGTGAAAGCATCTTTACCGAACTCCTGGAGGAGCCATGCTTCCAGGAAGGACTCAGGGGCCCTGCCTTCCGCCTATCTGTAAGCCCAAAAAAAAAAAAAAAGTTATTGCAACGGAGGCATCCCTCCAGGTCAGAGTTTCGACTTGCATTGGCGCATCTCAGTTGTCAGTGTAGCAATTTGAGCTGGAATAGGAGTGACAATAGCATCCAGTGTGGAAATATGTTGTTCAGTCTTCGAGACTTGTTAACGTATCCTGTGTAGATTTTGTCATAGCTGCGAGATGTCCATCTGCCGCTCCCCTATTTTCCTCTTCAGTGATTTCTCGGGGCCCAATATAGCACTAAGAATCTGGTGCAGGGTGGGCTCAGAGGCCTTCAGGTGTTCGCCGTCACCTTGTTGACCTCCGGGTCGTGAGGGGCTAGGGGGATCTGGAGGGGGGGCAGACCTTTCCAGGCGGGCAGCAACAGTCACAGCAATTCCCGACCGACCTATTGGGCAGAGATCTTTCGGACTTGCTGTGTGTGTGTGTGTGTGTGTGTGTGTGTGTATACATATATATATATACACATATACACACACATATATATATATACATATACACACATATATATATATATATACAC
>WWET01006712.1:45450-64217 GCA_011038615.1 Limnodynastes dumerilii
CCCTAAGACTCCCTTCCCTGCAGCCTAACCCTAAGACTCCCTTCCCCGCAGCCTAACCCTAAGACTCCCTTCTATGCAGCCTGACCCTAAGACTCCCTTCCCCACCGCTTGACCCTAAGACTCCCTTCCCTGTAGCCCGACCCTAAGACTCCCCTCCCTGCAGCCTAAACCTAAGACTCCCTTCCCCGCAGCCCAACCCTAGCACTCCCCTCCCTGCAGCCTAATCCTAAAACTTCTTTCCCCGCAGCCTGACCCTAAGACTCACCTTCCCCACAGCCTAACCCTAAGACTCCCTTCCTCGCAGTCGAACCCTGAGTCCCCTCCTCACACCTATCTCTAAGACTCCCCTCCCCGCAGCCTAACTCTAAAACTCCCCACCCCGCAGCCTAACTCTAAGACTCCTTTACCCCAGCCTAACTCTAAGACTCCCCTCCCCGCAGCCTAAACCTAAGTCTTCCCTCCCCACAGCCTAACTCAGTCTAACTCAGAAATAGAATTTCCTTTATGGAGAAAATGCATTAATGCTATTATGCATCCCATTGTGTGTTCTTTTGGATGAGTAGCTCGCCCCAATTTATGATGCATCAATGACACGTACACTGCATTCACATTTGTGCTTAGATCTGGATCAGGCCCAATGTGTATGTTTGCCAAATCTGCCCCAATATAATGGCAAATAACTCATGATTGGAACATTGGAATTCATAAGCTTTGACATCTCCCCTAAATCAGAACTATGGGCCGTATTTAGAGAACTGTCCGGAAAAAATTACGCAATTATTCGCACGAACGCAGCAAGGCAACACCCCTGACACTCCCCACACACGGACGGGTTTTATGTGACTTACGAGTGCCTAAACTTGCCTTATCTTTCTGTGGGCATTTGTGTGCATCAAGTTGTCCCGTATATGCGTATCTATCTAACCGCGCCCGCACCTCGCCCACGCCCCTTCATTAAAATGCCTCCCCCCGCCCATTTTTATTTAAATTCTCACGTGCATAGTTCAACGTGGGAGATTCGTGCGTATTTACCCACGTGCGATTCACATGTCCGTTCGAGAGGCGCTTCCGCACGTTTAGTCTAAGTGAACTCCGTAACTAAAGTTACTACGCATGCACAGTTGAAACGAACTTAAAAATACGCACGCGAAAGCGGTTCTCTTAAGACTGCCCTGTTTTCATCCCGTTGAACATGGTTTCCTGTTGCAGAAGATAATACATACACACGGTAATAGTACAAGCAATTCCACTTTTATTCAGGTATAAGATTTTATATTTAAACGTCAATTCTCTAGCAGCCTTGTGCTCTCTCTGCTTGACACCAAATAACCCTCTGTCTGAGCTTCTGCTTAACGTTGCTTGCAGGATAGTTAGATTGACGCACGGTCTAAACTTTCATCTATTGTGAGATTGTTCCTGCCAGGGCTTTTAATTGAGGTTTTGTGGCAAGCAGCATCAAAGGAGGAGAAATCCTGTGGATGTCTGACAAATTTCTTCCAAGTTCTTTTTCGACTGCAAACTGCAAAAGTAAAAACAACTTCCCGCTATCTGTTCATTTCATATTTTGATGATGGCATCTAATAGACCGTGAAAGCGCTGTCTGTATTAATCCCTTCTTGAATATATAAATTCATGATAGTAAGGGAAAGAAGGTACCAAAATAAGTTTTTGGGGATATCTTTATTTTTTTAACCACAATTATATATATCGATAAAACATGGGTAAAAAAAAAGGCCACTTTCACTAAGGTGTCAGCTCCTACCTAAACCTCAGAGGGCCCAACTGTCTCTAAAAATAAGATAAAATAAAAGCAAAAATAAGTAAAAAAAAAAATAGGGGGCTGCCACTTTGACAAAAGGATAGCATCGAAACGCGTCAGTGATTTCCGAAGATGGCCTTTTACTCTCTCTGCATGCAACTTCATGCCGTATCAGCATGACACAGTGCAGCCTGCCTAATAACTCTTTGTTATGCTACCTGGACCATAGGTATGGATCTGAACTCTATCTATTGATCTTATTGGAATTTGATATTAGTTATATGTGTTTTGTGTTATTTATGGTTTAAACAATAATCAGAAATTAATTTTGGAAACAAAACACCAGCACTGTACCATACAGGCTCAATTACCTAAAAAATATAATATTTATAAAAAAATTATGACCAAGTTTACAAATATAAAGATAACCCCTTTTATTAGTCCATAAAATCCATAAAACATAATTACCGGCCGGTACTATAAAATAAAGCAAATGTAAATATAGATTTTTCTCTAAATAACAGCCATTTACTATTCTCACCACAAAAAAAATATTGCTATTTAGTTCATGGATGTTTTCCACTAGAAATATCAGAACCACTAATTGTCATAAAGCCACATAATAACAGCAGCTATTAGCTAAATAACGGAACAGACTCGTCCCAGACTTCTCCAGACTGTGGGTCTTATGGACAATTGCTGGTAATATAGATGGTGAATCGGATTTGAGTCCTGGATATTTTTTAGGTAATTGAGCCTGTAGGGTACAGCGCTGGTGTTTTGCTTCAATTATCCTCTTGGTGTAGGATTGTATTGCCAAGTCCATTCCATGGCTGCAGTCCCCGGCTTTCATTTTTATCAATTCTTATTTCCTAAGGACCGGTGTCACTGCTGTCTATTTACAGAGAGGCTGACCAATCTGCGTGAGCGGATGGCAGACCCTCCAACATGACTCTTTCCATTAAGTACAAAATGCTCTACTCCTGAGCTTCTAGCTGTCAGTTACTATGGAAACCTCCTTTGTTGAAGTGAAAAAACTTCAGTTCATTCTTTAAATCCAGGTGAGTGACAGTTGGAAGCTCAGGAACAGAGTATATTGTACCTAATGGAAGGGGTCATGTTGGAGGGTCTGGGATTGGTCCAGCCTCCCCCACACAGATTGGTGAGTGTCCCGGTTACCAGACGACAGTCTTGAACACTCACATCATTTTGCACCCAGAGGCACTGAGCCCAAGGCAGCTGAACACCAATGAGCTGCTAAGGAACAGCCAGGATTCCTCACGTTGAGCTGCTATGAGAAGCGCCCTGGTTTGTGACAAGGCAACTGCAGGTGAAGATCCCTACACAAGTATTGCAGGTTTAGTACATACACAGAGCAGCCAAGCCTCAATGCAGCTACGTAACTAGACACATTGCCTGGTCATCATTTGTAAAAGGCACTAAAAGTACAGTCAAGAATCTTTAAATTTTAATTATTTTTTATTTTATTTCTACAACAGAATCCATAGAGAGCATTAACCTCCTTTATATGATATGCTAACACAATGGTACGAAACAGGTTGTGGAGTGTCAGTCTTCACCGGCTTCCTGGACTGAAACATGACCTGGCTGGTGCAAGAGTTTTGCCGTAAACCAAGGCTCGAGGTAAGGGGGGGTATACAGGGGCAGGGCTGCCATCACCGGGGGAAAGACAGCCAGGACTATTGTCCCGGGCCCCGAAGCTGATGGGGCCCACAGATACTTACGATGCCTCTACAGCAGCTGTACTGACATCATTCCCTGCGCATCGGCCTGCTGGTAATGTAGTTCTGCGGCACCCCGCCTCCTATGTGACATCACGCATGATGTTGTGTAGGGGCGGGGTGACAACTATGTGCCCCAACCCCCAAAATGTCTGGTGGCGGCCCTACGAGGGTATGCTATACTGTCACTTCTCCCACTGATTTAATTGAAAAGCTATAAATCTACATTTCTTTTTTTTAATTTATCTTTATTGGAGTTCAAACGTATCAATACATACATTAAGCGATAATAAATCTACATTTCCTTCTGTTATTTCTATATTTTCATACCACCACTTCTAAATTTCCACTTCAACCACCGGTGTAAACTGTGTGTCTATACTCCTGTGTTCAACGCTGGATCCGGTGCAGTTGTGTCGGCGCGCCCTTACTTTACATTGACCACGTCCCTCCACCCTTTCCCGCTCATGAAACACCCTTCGGAACGCAAGTGGTCATGCAATACTTTGTGTTCTGATCTGGATCTGGTAATAGCATGCGCAACATTTCTAAGAAAGCGCATTGGAATGGAACACCATTTGGCGTATATTCAGCTCTGGATCAGGCCTAGAATGGGAGACGGTTCACCGTTTTCAAGCATTTTCATTAGAAAGCAAAATCCTCTGTACAAATAAGACTGTTTGTCTTCGTATCAAGGGAACAGAAGTGAGAAATTCAGATGCTTCATTTGTGGTTATTTACTAAAAAAATTAGAAGCAACTGAAAAAATGGCACCTGATAATAACATCAGTGTAAAGGGGACTGGTAATGCTCCCAGTCTAGGATATAAAGTCCCCGCACTGACTGTAATTATCTCAGGGGATAGTTTACACCTCATTGCTGTTACTGAGTTTCACTATAATGATAATCATGTATGGGACATAATAATTCCCAGTTACACAATGTTTACAACAGACACAGCAGGAAGACAGGGAGATATACAAATACAAATATACACAACGAGGTTGATATCCCAGTAGAATTCAGATAAATGAATTATAATATATTGAATTGGTGTGAAAGGTAAGAAATTGTAAAATGAAAAACGTCAAATTGTAAAATAATACAAGTGACACGGATATCCGAAAGGAGATGCTTGTACAGCTGCGAACACTCATGTTAGACATACACACACTGCCGACAGCTAATTGTTGGCTGTTTGTGTTTTAGAATATGGCCCCTTTACTAAAATCACACCATGGACCCAGTCCTGGACCCGAAGGGTGGGATGTAGTTTAGTAGGGTAGTCTTAGGCTGTGGGTAGGGGATGGATGGGAGAATGGGAGACTTAGTGTAAGGGTACGAGGAGGGGATGGATGGGAGAAGGAGAGAATTAGAGTTAGGCTGCAGGGAGGGGAGTCTTAGGGTTAGGCTGCAGGGAGGGGAGTCTTAGGGTTAGGCTGCGGGGAAGGGAGACTTAGGGTTAGGCTGTAGGAAAGGGATTAGTGACGTTAGGGTATGGAAAATGGAAAGGTAGGGTTAAGGTAAGAATTAGTATAAGGGTTGGGGCAGGCGAAATAGAGAGCTGCACTTACGTGTCTGCGGCGGGGCTGGAAGTTGATCCATCTTTGGATATGGGGTGTCGAAAATGGCCCTTTTAAAAAAGTGCTGTTTTCAGCTGCGACTTATCTGAAAGCAGGATAAAGAAAAATGGACTGGATCCAGAATGATGGAATGTGGGCATTTTACTGATTGTGCGTGCGGAAAGCGGCTACATTTTGGCACTGCGCATGCGAGAGGTAAACGTTTCTGGCAAACAGTGATCCATGCAGGAAGCTAATATGACAGTGGGGAGGGACGACCCGCCATGCATGCAGCGTTTACACATGGTGGGCGGGGCGTTTACAATCCTTCATTACGCACCAGTTCCATTATCCCTAGGGCTTGTGCGTAACTTTTAAGGTAGGGTCATGGGGACGGAAGTCCTTCCGCGGGAGGGGAGTGGTCTTCCCTTGCAAGTAAGGACTTTAAGATCGGACAGCGATCCACGATCGTAAGTCTGCTGCTACGGAAGTAATTACAATCATAGTGGCCGGGGACTTCTGGATGTGGCCCAAGGAGTCTATTTATAAATAAATATAACATGACACAATCCTAACGTGCAATTAGCTTTTATTCGGATCTGCGATTGTCAGATGTGTTAGGATCCCAAATTGCAGGACTGTGACATTCATGAGATCACTCCACCAACCACTGCCCTGCGTGGGTGGACTTCTGATAGACACACCCTAACGTAACTATTTTGACTTATGCAAACATAATATAGACTTTCAGAAGTCTGAACTGATACACAGTGTGTTGGCGCACCTATACCGAAAATTATAGGTGTGGTTTGACGCTGAAAACGGCCCTATTATGACAATGGGCCTGATCCAGAACAACGCTTGTGAGCGAATTTACGCGTGGAGGAGACGTAAAATCGCCTTTTTGTAAGTACTGCGCATGCGCACCATAGAAAATACACTCAGTAGCCTAGCGTAATTGTGAACGTATGGGCCATTTACGTATTCAGTAGGCGGGGGTTTGTATTTAAAGTGTACAGTATGGGCGTGCTTAGCTGCGTAAATTCGTGTTGCCCATACGTACGTGAGCGGATCACTGCAGTTACGTTGGCAAAAGTTAAGGTAGGGTTTGGAAAGCGTATCTTGACAAAATACGTACGTTCAAGGGGTGTGCCAAGGGGAGTGTATAGAATTTACGCACACGAAAATACGCTACACGAATAAAAGTACGGCAAACGTGGTTCTGGATCTACCTCATTGTTGTTTTAGACACTCTATTTGCGATGTCCCCCAGCCACTGAATTTTACTGCCCCACTAGAGTAAGAGTAAGGTAATCGAAGATCCCCATGAGAAATTACCATCACTGACTGGAAAGTATTACCACAACCCCAACCCTTATACTAATCCTCACTCTTACCTCCTTCCGTGACCCTAACCCTTCCTTCCCTGCAGCCTAACCCTAACCTTCCCCTTCTCCGATCCATTCTTTCCGCAGTCTAACCCTACTGCAGGGTACACACTGGGGCGTATTCGAAAGATAATCTTTCCAATCACAAAATCAAAAGACTGGTGTCTTACCAATGTGTACTGTCCAAAGATCTCCTAAGAGACACAGGACACACTTGCAAAACACAAATGATATATTTCCATGGTTGATCTGGGATATTAGGCGCTGCAAGAGATCAAATCAAAAAATCACAGACCGTTTCATAATATTTCTAAAAATCTTTGGACAGTACACACTGGTGAGATATCTGGGGAAACAGTCTTTTGATTGTGTGATTGTAAAGATTATCTTTCGAAAAAGCCGCAGTGAGTACCCAGCCTAAGACCCAAGACTCCCTTTCCCACAACCTACCCTTAAGACTCTCTTCCCCTTGTTTGTTTAATCTTCTCCCCGTAGCCTAACTCTAAGACTCTCTTCGCATATACGCAATCTACGTAACTAAACGCTACGTAGATAGTTACTATGCATGCGTAGTAGCTATAAACGGAAAAATAGGCAAGTAAGTTAAAAATGTTGGGGTTGTGAACCAGGATTGGTCAGATTACATGAGTTTATGGCTATAAATAAGGTATTTTTTGAGGAATATTCCCTAAATTCAATCAATATGCTTCTACACAGAATATAAACAGTTACATGTCGTTTCCTATACATCCGTTACTCTATAAATGCCTTAGCACCAGAGAAGGTGATTCATGGATCACACCTGTCTGGAAGAAGGGAAATGTGAGATAATGACATGAGGGGGGCAGAAATACTGACAGTGATAACATGCCAAACACCAAATCCACATGAGAAACAGTAACGATTGCTGGTTCACTTCATCCATATATTTCTAGAAAATTATTATTTGTACATTGATATAATTTTAACCCACACTTGCCATCTCTCTTGCTCCAACATGACCCATTCCACTAGGTACAAAATACCCTGTTCCTGAGCTTCCAACAATCAGTTACCAGGGTCGTAATTAGGGGTGGGTAATAGGGGCGGCTGCACAGGGTCCAAAGTCGAAGTGGCAAAAGTTAATTTTTAAGGTTAAACGGGTTACTGATTTAGGGTTGGGGGGGCGCCATTCTCTCTTTTTGCCCCTGGCGCTAAAATTTCTATCTACGGCTCTGTCAGTTACTGTGGTAACCACCTGTGATGAAGAGAAAAATGTTTTTCAAACATCAGTACATTCATTAACACCAGGTGACTGACAGTTGGTTGGAAGCTCAGGAGCAGAGTATTTTGTTCCTGATGGAACGGGTCATGTTGGAGAGTCTGCTAGTGGAACATCTAGGAGACTCCCTTCTGCCAACTACTTTGTATTGAGTAGCCATTTGACTATGGTTTGTGAGACCTAAAGATAGTTTCTAACATGAAAAGCCACGTATGGCATCACTGCAGAGCACTCACCTTTGGTGCAGCAGGGCCCCGGTTCAAATCCCAGCTCAGCCAGCCAGTTCATCAAACCCATTCCCTAGGCTGGCACATCCAGTGCAGCAGGTGACTGGTTCAAAGCTCAGCCCAGCTAGTCCAACATCTTTCTGCAGGCCATGAATAAGTTCTGCCAACTACTTTGTATTGAGTAGCCATGTGACTATGGTTTATGGGACCTAAAGATACCTTTCCATTGCGAAAAGGAACGTATGGCATCACAGCAAAGCACCCACCTTTAGTGCTGCAGGTCACCAGTTCAAATCCCAGCTCTTCCCTAGGTTGGTAATTTCAGTGCAGCAGCTCTCTGGTTCATATCCTATTTCAGCTAGTCAAACTTTTTCTGCAGGCCATGAATAGGTTCTGCCAACTACTTTGTATTCAGTAGCCATTTGACTATGGTTTGTGAGACCTAATGATAGTTTTTAACATGAAAAGCCACGTATGGCATCACCGCAGAGCACCCACCTTTGGTGCAGCAGCGCCCTGGTTCAAATCCCAGCTCAGCCAGCCAGTTCATCAAACCCATTTCCTAGGCTGGCACATTCAGTGCAGCAGGTGACTGGTTCAAAGCCCAGCTAATCCAACATTTTTCTGCAGGCCATGAATAGGTTCTGCCAATTACTTTGTATTGAGTAGCCATGTGACTATGGTTTATGGGACCTAAAGATACCAATTAACCACAGGGAGCCACATATGGCATTGCAGCAGAGAACCCACCTTTGGTGAAGCAGATCAACGGTTCAAATCCCAGCTCAGCCAGCCTGTCACTTATCAAACTTCTTCACTATGCTGGCACATTCAGTGCAGCAGCTCTCTGGTTCATATCCAATTTCAGCTAGTCAAACTTTTTATGCAGGCCATGAATAGATTCTGCCAACTACTTTGTATTGAGTAGCCATGTGACTATGGTTTGTGAGACCTAAAGATAGTTTCTAACATGAAAAGCCACGTATGGCATCACTGCAGAGCACTCACCTTTGGTGCAGCAGGGCCCCGGTTCAAATCCCAGCTCAGCCAGCCAGTTCATCAAACCCATTCCCTAGGCTGGCACATCCAGTGCAGCAGGTGACTGGTTCAAAGCTCAGCCCAGCTAGTCCAACATCTTTCTGCAGGCCATGAATAAGTTCTGCCAATTACTTTGTATTGAGTAGCCATGTGACTATGGTTTATGGGACGTAAAGATACCAATTAACCCCAGGGAGCCACATATGGCATTGCAGCAGAGTGCCCACCTTTGGTGAAGCAGGTCAACAGTTCAAATCCCAGATCAGCCAGTCAGCTAATAAAACCTATTTCCTAGGTTGGCTCATTCAGTGCAGCAGCTCTCTGGTTCATATCCCATTTCAGCTGGTCAAACTTTTTCTGCAGGCCATGAATAGGTTCTGCCAACTACTTTGTATTGAGTAGCCATGTGACTATGGTTTATGGGACCTAAAGATACCTGCTCAACTTGAAAAGTCACATATGGCATCACAGCAGAGCACCCACCTTTGGTGCAACAGGTCACCGGTTCAAATCCCAGCTCAGCCTCCATTCAACTTATCAAACCTGTTCACTAGGCTTGTACATTCCGTGCAGCAGCTCTCTGGTTCATAGCTCAGCTAGTCAAACTTTTTCTGCAGGCCATGAATAGGTTCTGCCAACTACTTTGTATTGAGTAGCCATGTGACTATTGTTTATGGGACGTAAGGATACCTATCCATTGTGAAAAGGCACGTATGGCATCACATTCAAATCCCAGCTCTTCCAGCCAGTCAACTCATCAAGCCTCTTCCCTAGGTTGGTACATTCAGTGCAGCAGCTCTCTGGTTCATATCCTATTTCAGCTAGTCAAACGTTTTCTGCAGGCCATGAATAGGTTCTGCCAACTACTTTGTATTGAGTAGCCATGTGACTATGGTTTATGGGACCTAAAGATAAGCTCTCAACATGAAAAGTCACGTATGGTATCACAGCAGAGCACCCACCTTTGGTGCATTAGGTCATCGGTTCAAATCCCAACTCAGCCAGCCTGTCACTCATCAAACTTATTCACTAGGCTGGCACATTCAGTGCAGCAGCTCTCTGTTTCACATCCCATTTCAGCTAGTCAAACTTTTTATGCAGGCCATGAATAGGTTCTGCCAACTACTTTGTATTCAGTAGCCATGTGAGTATGGTTTGTGGGACCTAAAGAAAGATTTTCAGCATGAAAGGTCATGTATGGCATCACCGCAGAGCACCCGCCTTTGGTGCAGCAGGGCCCCTGTTCAAATCCCAGCTCAGCCAGTTCATCAAACCTATTCTCAAGGCTGGCATTAAGTGCAGCAGGTCACTGGTTCAAAGCCCAGCTAGTCCAACATTTTTCTGCATGCCATGAATAGGTTCTGCCAATTACTTTGTATTGAGTAGCCGTGTGACTATGGTTTATGGGACCTAAAGATACCAGATTACCACTGGGAGCCACATATGGCATTGCAGCAGAGCACCCACCTTTGGTGAAGCGGGTCAACAGTTCAAATCCCAGCTCAGCCAGTCAGCTAATCAAATCTCTTCCCTAGGTTGGCTCATTCAGTGCCACAGCTCTCTGGTTCATATCCCATTTCAGCTGGTCAAACTCTTTCTGCAGGCCATGAATAGGTTCTGCCAACTACTTTGTATTGAGTAGCCATGTGACTATGGTTTATGGGACCTAAAGATACCTTTTCACCATGTGAAGCCACATATGGCATCACAGCAGAGCACCCACCTTTGGTGCAGCATGGCGCTTGTTCAAATCCCAGCTTTTCCAGCCAGTCAACTCATCAAACCTCTTCCCTAGGTTGGTACATTCAGTGCAGCAGCTCTCTGGTTCATATCCCATTTCAGCTAGTCAAACTTTTTCTGCAGGCCATGAATAGGTTCTGCCAACTACTTTGTATCGGTTTATGGGACCTAAAGATACGTCCTCAACATGAAAAGTCATGTATGGCATCACAGCAGAACACCCACCTTTGGTGCAGCAAGGCACCAGTTCAAACCTCTGCTCTTCCAGCCTGTCAAATAATCAAACCTCTTCCCTAGGCTGGCACATTCAGTGCAGCAGCTCTCTGGTTCATATCTCATTTCAGCTAGTCAAACCTTTTCTGCAGGCCATGAATTGGTTCAGCCAATTACTTTGTATTAAGTAGCCGTGTGACTATGGTTTATGGGACCTAAAGATACCAGTTTACCGCAGGGAGCCACATATGGCATTGCAGTAGAGCACCCACCTTTGGTGAAGCAGGTCAACAGTTCAAATCCCAGCTCAGCCAGTCAGCTAATCAAACTTCTTCCTTAGGTTGGCTCATTCAGTGCCACAGCTCTCTGGTTCATATCCCATTTCAGCTGGTCAAGCTTTTTCTGCAGGCCATGAATAGGTTCTGCCAACTACTTTGTATTGAGTAGCCATGTGACTATGGTTTATGGGACCTAAAGATACCTTTTCACCATGAGAAGCCACGTATGGCATCACAGCAGAGCACACACCTTTGGTGCAGCAGGTCACTGGTTCAAATCCCAGCTCAGCCAGTCACTCATGAAACCTATTCACTAGGCTGGCACATTCAGTGCAGCAGCTCTCCAGTTAATATCCCATTTCAGCTAGTCACATTTTTTCTGCAGGCCTTGAATAGGTTCTGCCAACTACTTTGTATTGAGTAGCCATGTGACTATGGTTTATGGGACCTAAAGATACCTTATGACAATGAAAAGTCATGTATGGCATCACAGCAGAGCACCCACCTTTGGCGCAGCATGGCGCTGATTCAAATCCCAGCTCTTCCAGTCAGTCTACTCATCAGACCTCTTCCCTAGGTTGGTACATTCAGTGCAGCAGCTCTCTGGTTCATATCCCATTTCAGCTAGTCAAACTTTTACTGCAGGCCATGAATAGGTTCTGCCAACTACTTTGTATCGGTTTATGGGACCTAAAGATACCTCCTCAACATGAAAAGTCACGTATGGCATCACAGCAGAGCACCCACCTTTGTTGCAGCAGGGCACCAGTTCAAATCCCAGCTCTTAAAACCAGTCAACTAATCAAACCTCTTCCCTAGGCTGGCACATTCAGTGCAGCAGCTCTCTGGTTCATATCCTATTTCAGCTAGTGAAACTTTTTCTGCAGGCCATGAATAGGTTCTGCCAACTACTTTGTATTGAGTAGCCATGTGACTATGGTTTATGGGACCTAAAGATACCTTTTTACCATGAGGAGCTACATGTGGCATCACAGCAAAGCACCCACCTTTGGTGCTGCAGGTCACCAGTTCAAATCTCAGCTCAGCCAGCCAGTTAACATAACAAACCTATTCACTAGGCTGGCACATTCAGTGCAGCTGCTCTCTGGTTCATAGCTCAGCTAGTCAAACTTTTTCTGCAGGCCATGAATAGGTTCTGCCAACTACTTTGTATTAAGTAGCCATGTGACTATGGTTTATGTGACCTAAAGATACCTTTCCATCATAAAAGGGCACGTATGGCATCACAGCAGAGCACCCACCTTTGGTGCAGCGGGGCACTGGTTCAAATCCCAGCTCTTCCAGCAAGTCAACTCATCAAGCATCTTCCCTAGGTTGGTACATTAAGTGCAGCAGCTCTCTGGTTCATATCCCATTTCAGCTAGTCAAACTTTTTCTGCAGGCCATGAATAGGTTCTGCCAACTACTTTGTATTGAGTAGCCATGTGACTATGGTTTATGGGACCTAAAGATACTTTCTCAACATGAAAAGTCATGTATGGCATCACCTCAGAGCCCCCTACCGTTGGTGCAGCAGGTCACCGGTTCAAATCCCAGCTCAGCCAACCAGTCAATGTAACAAACCTACTCACTAGGCTGGCACATTCGGTGCAGCAGCTCTCTGGTTCATATCCCATTTCAGCTAGTCAAACTTTTTATGCAGGCCATGAATAGGTTCTGACAACTACTTTGTATTGAGTAGCCATGTGACTATGGTTTGTGGGACCTAAAGATAGTTTTCAACATGAAAAGCAATGTATGGCATCACTGCAGAGCACCCACCTTTGGCGCAGCAGGGCCCCGATTCAAATCCCAGGTCAGCCAGTTCATCAAACCCATTCCCTAGGCTGGCACATTCAGTACAGCAGGTGACTGGTTCAAAGCTCAGCCCAGCTAGTCCAATATTTTTCTGCAGGCCATGAATAGGTTCTGCCAATTACTTTGTATTGAGTAGCCATGTGACTATGGTTTATGGGACCTAAAGATACCAGTTAACCACAGGGAGCCACATATGGCATTGCAGCAGAGTACCCACCTTTGAAGAAGCAGGTCAACAGTTCAAATCCCAGCTCAGCCAGTCAGCTAATCAATCCTCTTTCCTAGGTTGGCTCTTTCAGTGCAGCAGCTCTCTGGTTCATATCCCATTTCAGCTGGTCAAACTTTTTCTGCAGGCCATGAATAGGTTCTGCCAACTACTTTGTATTGAGTAGCCATGTGACTATGGTTTATGGGACCTAAAGATACCTTTACACAATGAGTAGCCCCATATGGCACCACAGCAAAGCACCCACCTTTAGTGCAGCAGGTCACCGGTTCAAATCCCAGCTCAGCCAGCCAGTCAAATTATCAAACTTATTCATTAGGCTGGCACATTCAGTGCAGCAGCTCTCTGGTTCATAGCTCAACTAGTCAAACTTTTTCTGCAGGCCATGAATAGGTTCTGCTAACTACTTTGTATTGAGTAGCCATGTGACTATGGTTTATGGGACCTTAAGATACCTTTACACCATGAGAAGCTATATGTAGCATCACAGCAGAGCACCCACCTTTGGTGCTGCAGGTCACCAGTTCAAATCCCAGCTCAGTCATTGTAACAAAGCTATTCACTAGGCTGGCACATTCAGTGCAGCAGCTCTCTGGTTCATAGCTCAGCTAGTCAAACCTTTTCTGCAGGCCATGAATAGGTTCTGCCAACCACTTTGTATTAATTAGCCATGTGACTATGGTTTATGGGACCTAAAGATACCTTTTCACCATGAGAAGCAATGTATGGCATCGCAGCAGAGCACCTACCTTTGCTGCAGCGGGTCACCAGTTCAAATCCCAGCTCAGCCAGCCAATCAACTTATCAAACTTGTTCACTAGGCTTGCACATTCAGTGCAGCAGCTCTCTGGTTCATAACCCATTCCAACTAGTCAAAATTTTTCTGCAGGCCATGGATAGGTTCTGCCAACTACTTTGTATTGAGTAGCCATGTGACTATGGTTTATGGGACCTAAAGATACTTGCACAACATGAAAAGTCATGTATGGCATCACAGCAGAGCACCCACCTTTGGTGCAGCAGGTCACCGGTTCAAGTTCCAACTCAGCCAGCCGGTCACTCATCAAACCTATTCACTAGGCTGGCACATCCAGTGCAGCAGCTCTGTAGTTCATATTCCATTGCAGCTAGTCAAACTTTTAATGCAGGCCATGAATAGGTTCTGAAAACTACTTTCTATTGAGTAGCCATGTGACTATGGTTTGTGGGACCTAAAGATAGTTTTTCAACATGTAAGGTCATGTATGGCAACACCGCAGAGCACCCACCTTTGGTGCAGCAGGGCCCCAGTTCAAATCCCAGCTCAACCAGTTCATCAAACCTATTCCCTAGGCTGGCACATTCAGTGCAGCAGGTGACTGGTTCAAAGCCCAGCTAGTCCAACATTTTTCTGTAGGCCATGAATAGGTTCTGCCAATTACTTTGTATTGAGTAGCCATGTGACTATGGTTTATGGGACCTAAAGATACCACTTTACCACAGGGAGCAACATATGGCATTGCAGCAGAGCTCCCACCTTTGGTGAAGCATGTCAACAGTTCAAATCCCAGCTCAGCCAGTCAGCTAATCAAACCTCTTCCCTAGGTTGGCTCATTCAGTGCAGCAGCTCTCTGGTTCATGTCCCATTTTAGCTGGTCAAACTTTTTCTGCAGGCCATGAATAGGTTCTGCCAACTACTTTGTATTGAGTAGCCATGTGACTATGGTTTATGGGACCTAAAGATACCTCTTCACCACGAGAAGCTGCATATGGCATCACAGCAGAGCACCCACCTTTAGTGCAGCAGGTCATCAGTTCAAATCTCAGCTCAGCCAGTCAACTTATCAAACCTATTCATTAGGCTGGCACATTGAGTGCAGCAGCTCATTGGTTTATAGCTCAGCTAGTCAAACTTTTTCTGCAGGCCATGAATAGGTTCTGCCAACTACTTTGTATTAAGTAGCCATGTGACTATGGTTTATGGGACCTAAAGATACTTTCTCAACTGAAAAGTCACGTATGGCATCACAGCAGAGCACCCAGCTTTGGTGCAGCAGGTCACTGGTTCAAATCCCTGCTCAGCCAGCTGGTCACTCATCAAACCTGGTCACTAGGCTGGCACATTCAGTGCGGCAGCTCTTCGGTTCATATCCCATTTCAGCTAGTCAAACTTTTTATGCAGGCAATGAATAGGTTCTGCCAACTACGTTGTATTGAGTAGCCATGTGACTATGATTTATGGGACCTAAAAATACCTTCGCAACATGAAATGTCACGTATGGCATCACAGCAGAGCACCCACCTTTGGTGCAACAGGTCACTGGTTCAAATCCCAACTAAGCCAGCCGGTCAACATATCAAACCTCTTCCTTAAGCTGGCACATTCAGTGCAGCAGCTCTATGGTTCATATCCTATTTCAGCTAGTCAAACTTTTTCTGCAGGCCATGAATAGGTTCTGCCAACTACTTTGTATTGAGTAGCCATGTGACTATGGTTTATGGGACCTAAAGATACCTTTTCAACACGAAAAGTCATGTATGGCATCACCTCAGAGAACTCACCATTGGTGCAGCAGGGCACTGGTTCAAATCCCAGCTCTTCCAGCCAGTCAACTCATCAAACCTCTTCCCTAGGTTGGTACATTCAGTGCAGCAGCTCTCTGGTTCAAATTCTATTTCAGCTAGTCAAACTTTTTCTGCAGGCCATGAATAGGTTCTGCCAACTACTGTGTATTGAGTAGCCATGTGACTATGGTTTATAGGACCTAAAGATACCTCCTCAACATGAAAAGTAATTTATGGCATCACAGCAGAGCACCCACCTTTGGTGCAGTAGGGCACTGGTTCAAATCCCAGCTTTTCTAGCCAGTCAACTCATCAAACCTCTTCCCTAGGTTGATATATTCAGTGCAGCAGCTCTCTGGTTCATATCCCATTTCAGCTAGTCAAACTTTTTTTGCAGGCCATGAATAGGTTCTGCCAACTACTTTTTATTGAGTAGCCATGTGACTATGGTTTATGGGACCTTAAGATACCCCCTCAACATCAAAAGTCCAGTATGGCATCACAGCAGAGCACCCACCTTTGGTGCAGCAGAACACTGGTTCAAATCCCAGCTCTTCTAGCCAGTCAACTCATCAAACCTCTTCCCTAGGCTGGCACATTCAGTGCAGCAGCTCTCTGGTTCATATCCTATTTCAGCTAGTCAAACTTTTTCTGCAGGCCATGAATAGGTTCTGCCAACTACTTTGTATTGAGTAGCCATGTGACTATGGTTTATGGGACCTAAAGATAACTTTTCAACATGAAAGGTCATGTTTGGCATCACCGCAGAGCTCCAACCTTTGGTGCAGCAGATCACCGGTTCAAATCAGAGCTCTGCCAGCTGATTGACTTATCAAACATATTCAGTAGGCTTGCACATTCAGTGCAGCAGCTTTCTGGTTCATATCCTGTTTCAGCTAGTCAAACTTTTTCTGCAGGCCATGAATAGGTTCTGCCAACTACTTTGTATTGAGTAGCCATGTGACTATGGTTTATGGGACCTAAAGATACCTTTTCAACACAAAAAGCTGCGTATGGCATCACAGCAGTGCACCCACCTTTGTTGCAGCAGGTCACCGGTTCAAATCCCAGCTAAGCCAGCCGGTCAACTTATCAAACCTATACACTAGGCTGGCACATTCAGTGCAGCAGCTCTCTGGTTCGTATCCTATTTCAGCTAGTCAAACATTTTCTGCAGGCCATGAATAGGTTCTGCCAACTACTTTGTATTGAGTAGCCATGTGACTATGGTTTATGGGACCTAAGGATACCTTTTCAACATGAAAAATCATGTATGGCATCACCGCAGAGCACCCACCTTTGGTGCAGTAGGTCTCCAGTTGAAATCAGAGCTCAGCCATCTGATCAGCTTATCAAACCTATTCACTAGGCTGGCACATTCAGTGCAGCAGCTTTCTGGTTCATCGCTCAGGTAGTCAAACTTTTTCTGCAGGCCATGAATAGGTTTTGCCAACTACTTTGTATTGAGTAGCCATGTGACTATGGTTTATGAGACCTAAAGATACCTTCTCAATCTGAAAAGTCATGTATGGCATCACAGCAGAGCACCCAACTTTGGTGCAGCAGGTCAACGGATCAAATCCCAGCTCAGCCAGTCCCTCATCAAACCTATTCACTAGGCTGGCACATTCATTGCAGCAGCTCTGTGGTTCATATTCCATTTCAGCTAGTCGAACTTTTTATGCAGGCCATGAATAGGTTCTGCCAACTACTTTGTATTGAGTAGCCATGTGACTGTGGTTTGTGGGACCTAAAGATAGTTTTTCAATGTGGAAGGTCACGTATGGCATCACTGGAGAGCACCCACCTTTGGTGCAGCAGGGCCCTGGTTCAAATCCCAGCTCAGCCAGTTCATCAAACCTATTCCCTAGGCTGGCACATTCAGTGCAGCAGGTGACTGGTTCAAAGCCCAGCTAGTCCAACATTTTTCTGTAGGCCATGAATAGGTTCTGCCAATTACTTTGTATTGAGTAGCCATGTGACTATGGTTTATGGGACCTAAAGATACCTCTTCACCATGAGAAGCTGCATATGGCATCACATCAGAGCACCCACCTTTAGTGCAGCAGGTCACCAGTTCAAATCTCAGCTCAGCCAGTCAACTTATCAAACCCATTCATTAGGCTGGCACATTGAGTGCAGCAGCTCATTGGTTTATAGCTCAGCTAGTCAAACTTTTTCTGCAGGCCATGAATAGGTTCTGCCAACTACTTTGTATTAAGTAGCCATGTGACTATGGTTTATGGGACCTAAAGATACCTTTTCATCATAAAAAGCTGTGTATGGCATCACAGCAGAGCACTCACCTTTGGTGCAGCAGGTCATCGGTTCAAATCCCATTTCAGCCAGCCAGTAAACTTATCAAACCGGTTCACTAGGCTGGCACATTCAGTGCAGCTGCTCCATAGCTCAGTTAGTCAAACTTTTTCTGCAGGCCATGAATAGGTTCTGCCAACTACTTTGTATTGAGTAGCCATGTGACTATGATTTATGGGACCTAAAGATACCTTCTCAACTGAAAAGTCACGTATGGCATCACAGCAGAGCACCCAGCTTTGGTGCAGCAGGTCACTGGTTCAAATCCCCGCTCAGCCAGCTGGTCAACATATCAAACATCTTAAATAAAAAATTAAATAAATTCAGTAAAAAACTAAAAGTTACCACTCCAAACACACTCCTAAATCTGTGCAATCACACATTCAGTGCAGCAGCTCTCTGGTTCATATCCTATTTCAGCTAGTCAAACTTTTTCTGCAGGCCATGAATAGGTTCTGCCAACTACTGTGTATTGAGTAGCCATGTGACTATGGTTTATAGGACCTAAAGATACCTCTTCAACATGAAAAGTAATGTATGGCATCACAGCAGAGCACCCACCTTTGGTGCAGTAGGGCACTGGTTCAAAACACAGCTCTTCTAGCCAGTCAACTCATCAAACCTCATCTGGGGATGGTAAGGTAACCAGTGGAGT
>WWET01006713.1:24752-38791 GCA_011038615.1 Limnodynastes dumerilii
AACGGGGAATCCCCCCTGTTGACTATTTCCCACTCTATGAAGATTTGGGATAGAAGTGTTGTGGCTAATCGGTTTTTCCCCCTGCCCACCAGTAATATTTCTCTCTCCGCCATCTCTAAAATCATCCCACACCTCAATTTTAAAACATGGATTAATCTGGGTATAATTACTCTGGACCAAATACTACTGGGTACCTCTCTTCGCCCATTTAGTTATTTACAATCCGAATTTTCCCTTCCATTGTCGGAGCAATTTAGGTACACCCAACTAACCTCTTGGTGTTCCGCGATCGGGAAAAGAGGTCCGAATATAGGCACTTTGCCGGAGCCCTTTCTATCCCACCTGTCACCCAGCTCGCCACGTAAGCTGATCACCTTTTGGTATAATATTTTACTCCTAGAGCGATCTGAGACAAAAACTAAGTCTCAACTGGCTTGGGAGCATGACCTAGGAATGCAATTTACACAGGTGCAATGAGAATTGATTTATCTAACCCCTTTTAAATTCTCCAGGTGTATCGACCATACGGAGAGACAGGTCAAGTTGCTTCATAGGGCCTACTTCACCCCCCAGAAACTCCATAGTATTTGGCCATCCCAGTCTAACCAGTGTTGGAGGGGGTGTGGGGAGGTGGGCAGTTTGTTTCATATTTTTTGGGATTGTCCTCACATTAAACCCTTCTAGGCCCAAATATCTCAACTGGCTTCCGCGACTGGCAACCTACCAGTGGAGCTCACCCCCGAGGCCGCACTACTTCATTGCTACCCATACAACCTGCCGAATGATAGCTGGTATGTTCTGGGGCATCTTCTGTTGGCGGCTAAAGCCGCAACTGGTCAAGCATGGAAGTCCGCCTCACCCCCGTCAATTTCTTAGCCAAAATAAACTTTAATTATAGTATAGAAACTTTGGACACACCGTATTCACCTAATGCCTCCTCGACCTTAATGAAGTGGTTTAACCCCCCTACTGATACAGAGGTTACCCTTGCTGATGATGGATCACAAGACGGAGTTGATACGTTGGCTTCCCCCACCTCCACTGCCTCGAATACTTAAATGACAGATTACCCTGTGGCCCCTATGCCCGCCTCACACACTACACACACCCTAACTAACTATAACTAATGACTTGGTTTGCAATGCTGGGTAACTATGATACTGTGAATTGTGATGCAGTATATCTTGACTGGTTTCCAGTCTGAAAGCTTCTGGGTACAAATAGCTATCTACTACTGAATACTCTATGTCAGTTTTGACTTCCCTCCCCTCCCTTTTGCCTTTTTGTTCCCTCAGTTTTTTTTCCCCCTCCCTAGTTCTAGTTTATGAAAATAAGAAATTTCCTCATTATCCTATGTACATGTTTCATCTTCATGTTGGCTGTTACTTTGAATATGTTTATATATACTTTTGTAACCTATCTGGAAATTCCTCAATAAAAATCTAATGTTTAAAAAAAAATGGTACCAGTTACAAGGAATACCATGGATGAATGCAAAAAAACCCCAATCTTTTTTATAGAAACCTTTTTTTTCTTTTATAAACAGACACTGTGTAATAAAATTAAACATTTACATGACTACCAACCGAGACATTACATGATTAATTCCTAATAGATGCGTTTGCTACAAAAATAAAGCCTGAAACAGAAGAACTGTATTTCAAATACACAGTTTTGTTGTAATACATTACTATGATGCTCAATGATCAAGACCCTGAACACAAGATTTAGATTTTGAACCCAGTTGTGCAAGGAAGGTACTTTAATTTTTCTATAGTACCCTAATTGTAGTGGTGCACGCAGGATGTAAGGGTTTCAGGATGCCCAATAATTCCCCACAAATATTTTTAAAATAAAAAATAATACATTGACCTGGTGAGGCATGTGCCCCAGGCGCCGATGGTTCCCCAGTACATGACAGGACATACAAAAGGACCTGAATCACGCTGCTGTTAGTGTTCTGTAATCTGTGCACTGGCAGCTGATGAGAGTGATCAGTGGGGTTTGTTTTATTTTTACATATTAAAGAGAAATAAGCTTTCCATATGTCCAGGGCTCTGTCCCTGTGTATTCTGCACAGATACACAGCACATGCAACATCATGTTGTCACACAAGCTGTGCTTTTGAGACAGAAAAAAACATAGGCTGACAAAGAAGGGTAGAAGGAAGGAGATGGTAGAAGAATATAGAAAATAGAAGTTAAGGTAAAGTCAGTTAATAGTCTTATGGAATAGGGTCAATAGATGTAATATTAATAATGATTAATGATGTGTCATCTCCAAACAAAGGAAATACTGTTGACCGTAAAGGCCACGTTATTTTGGTTGCAATGCGCACCCCATTTAGATTTTGGCTACCATAATAGACGGTTATGCACATAATTTACTTTGCGCATATAACCGACTATTACGGTATCCGAGGTTCGCAGATTTAAATACGCACGTCTATGGGGTGCGCATAAAAAATCCATGATGTAAATTTACGGAATTGACTTTGCTGTCAAAATAACGCATTCTTCACAGTCAATTGAATCTGGCCCTAATATACAGCGTATATGATATATTTTATTATAATAAAATATTTGAACTACACAAAAAAGTATATATGGCAGGCTTATTGTAGCAAGGGTTTTGTTTATCATTTAAAACCATCTTAAAAATCATGCTTTTGCCACTGAAGTAATCTCTAATACACCACCATCTATGAAATGACATAACGGCTGCTACAGACAATCAGTTGTGCAGCGGAACCATATCCTTTAAATAAATCATCAAAGATTGAGATGTGCAGTGTGTTTAAATGTAGTATTACCATCTGATTATATTAATGCATCTAGCAGTTTAGCAATCAAGGAGCTTATTTGATTTGTAGCTTAACTGAAGGGAGGACCCACATTGTTCCCATAGTTGCCAGGATACTACAAGAAATCAATGAGACTATCAGAAAATATATTTTTGATTATGGTCATGCTCTGTAAGTGTACTTGTTTAGACCTTTTGAAAATAAATGAAGCTACTGTACTATGCAATAAGGTTGGACTTGACTATGTGCAAGTGTTAAATTACTCCTAAAGCAGTAGCATAATTACACTAGGACAAATTTGGAGACCCACAATGGATATCTGTCAGTGGGCTGGTAGCATGTAAGTTACATATTACTTTGCCTTTCATTTGACACATTTGACAGTAATTATGCATAATTGTTAGATGTTTGGTAGTGGCACCTGCATAAATGAATTAGATATTGCTCATTGACTGGCAAGCAGTTCCTCTTTATTTAATTTATAATACGGGTTATCCAATCATGTTTCTTTATTCATATGGACAGTTTTCCAGGCCAATCCAGTCTTGCTATAAAATTAAGTAATGTTTCGATTAAGTGGTGAAACGTTCTTTAGCTTAAAATCATCTTCTTATGATTCATCTAAACTGTACCCAGTTTGCCTAAGCCGTGTCCACTTTCTGGTGACTGACTTTAATCCATTTAAAAATATGAAAAGATAAATTACTAAAATATTAAATAATAGACATCAAAATAATGAGCTATAAGATATGTAGACTGCAAACTATTGTAGATGTGTGATAATTGTTTGGTCTGATCTGAGAAGCCCATGTGAGAAAGCTTAATTCAGCAATGTTCATTATGTTTGAGAGATTGGGCCTGATCCAGACCACTGTGTGATTTCCATATGCATGGAAGTCTGTAAGTCCACACGTGAGAGGGGATTGAACTCCCCTGTCACACCTCTCTCATGTATAGAGTTCTGTACACTTCCATGTCCAGAACCCTACCTTAAAATCTCTGCATGGATCTGCACATAGATCTGTGTGGATCTGCTTACCTTCACCTGCATGCCTACTGTGGATGACATTCTGTGAAAGTTATTAAATGAGCACCACTATTTTCCAGGTCTTTCTGGTACCAATCCTGTACACATCCTATCCTATCTTGCAAATATATTTTAATAATGCCTAGAGATTTTAAGATAAAGGCACTGTTTCACTATTAAAACTTATGTCTCCTTTTTGCACTTAATCAGTGAACTGTGGTAGATAAACGTCTTTTCACAGCAATAATAACTTTGTATTAAAACAGCCTTTAAGAAAAAATGAAGAAGAACAGCCAAGCATGTTTCTTTTTTATTATCTTCTAGTAAATCTTTTAATCTAAACATCTCATTACTGTCTGTTAAAATATCACAAAGATTTGCAATTAACAGGAGATTGTTCTCCTGAGCAGAATGCAGAATACATCAGCAGAGTAAATTGTACTAAAGCAGACGCGCTGTCGTTTGTCATTTTAGATGATAGAATATTAGCAGTCTGGTCATATCCTTCTATATATTTCTTTATAGGTACACAAAATTCCTAAATCAAACATAAAATTTGTGCAAATAAATAGTTTGCTGTTCCCATGAAATTACACAACAAATCACTCAGATTTGCCCTTACAATGTCTTAGGACTGGATCCATAGTCCATAACATTACCCTTTTTATTTCCGCTAAGTGCATAAGTGGGGTGTCTGGAGGGGAGGGCGCATGCGAAGGTCTGTCAGTCTGCATGAGAGAGGGGAGTGATCTCCCCTTGTCACTCTGCTCTCTTGTGCAGATACTGTGTGACTTGCGCTGCCATGAGTGCGGATCAGTGGTCCATCTGACCCCTGATGTACTCATAAATGCCTAATCCTAACCCTATTGTACAATTTAAATGCTTCCCACCGTACGATAGAAGTTATGTGTGTAAAGCACACTAAACATCTGAAGGGTACATGCGCCATCCCCTAAAAACACACTTTGCGATTGTAAGTTTGGTGATGCTACAAAGTCTGGATATTATTACATTTTATACAGAAATTAAGTTTATATAAAAAAAAAAGGCTTATAAAAATATTGGAAAATATCCCCCCCCCCCTCCACACACACATAAAATGCATCCAAAAAAAGGGTCAACAAGCTACCAAGATATCTCCAAATGTAAATTATATACTGGCACATCGATGTATATAACCTTTATCGGTATTCTGAATTAGTTATCATATTTATTCACAAATCAGTTGTTGATGTTCTTTATCATCTGTACCCACAAAGTAAGACTGACCCTTACTTTGATTTTAATGCTATGTATCTTTCTTATTATAGATATAAAACATATGTACTTTCAGCTATGACCTTGGCATACTATATAAATGTAAAATTCTTTTGGTAAAATTATGTTTAATGATGTAGCCCATCCAATTCCATTGTCACTGGTTCCAACTACTCCCTTTAATTCTGCTCTATTCCCATGGAGCTTTGACAATCTCAATAAAAGCTTATATATTAGTAAAATGGTTTTGCACTCTATTAAGTGCTCAGCTAGCACAAGATAATTATTTGTTCCTTGCTAATTCTGTTAAAACTTCCTTTAAATATATTTAATTAGCCTTTATGTCCTCTTTGCATGTGAGACATCATAAATAATACTATTATTAGGAGTTTAATACAATGGTCCATCAAAGCTTAGTCCAAGCAATCAAGTGTATCTATTAGGAAGGCAGATTAAATGCTCAAGTTTCTTTATCACTAGACCACTCATATTCACCAGCTCACAAAATTTGGGTGCAGGCCAGGCAGTGTAATTGCATTAAATTCAGTTATGTTGGCACTGCTTTTTACTGGGGGAAAGATTCAGCCCACAACTGAGACCTCACACCATAGAGCATCATTTGGGATCATGATAGAAATCAGAAAATTTGGACATGGCTAAATTCTATATGAAGCACTGTTAAAATGTGAAGGCATTTTTTAAACAAATCAACAAAAACCTGTATTATGCTATTTGTTATTGATTTGTAGACATGGATGCCAACATTTAAGAACTAGGGTGGCACATCTCCTCTTCTGCTTTGGCTAAATTGTGATTGTGGCTTATGTGCAAGTGTTATCATGTTTGTAGTTAAGTGACTTTGATAAGCCACTGAATAAATTGGGTTCCAGTAAAACTTTATTTCCAACTCTTAAGCTGGCAATACACTAGAGCAATTATTGGTCTGATCATCCAAGCATGGGTGTGATTTAAAAAAAAAAAAAGATTGGACCCAAGCTCCAGGACTCCACCTTCTGGGCGGAGTTACAGCTGCCTGATTTCTTTATTATTAGCAAGTACAGTGTTAATAAAGTGTTGAAATATATGAAATTCTGCTGCAAGAGATGCAGAGCTTTCATTACAATATTACTGCTATACTTATACAGGTGGAGTCAGAAAGAATTATTCCGCTCAGGAGTTGTAGGAACTCTGGCTTCACACTACTCGCCTGAGCTTCTTTTTTTTTCCCTGGTGGGAAATTGTCACCTCCTGCTGGGATCAATAATCATGATAGTATATGGCCACCTTACACCTTCAGAACGTAAACCTTACAGTTCTATAGAATGAATGATAGATCTTGTCAAACTCCTGCAAACTCCTGCAGCATTCTGTACATAATTCATCAGATGGAAATACACATGTATGTATGCATGTATGCATGTATGCATGTCCAGGCTTCTCCAGCTTAATGAGTGCAAAACATACTAGTGCCACAGAATCTTCTTTTGCATACAGTCGATTGATACAAATACTACATTTCTGTATTAATTTCCACACCATGGGCTCTATTTACTAAGAATGCCTGAACGTAGCTCAGGCAAGTTCGAATTCGCTTCAGGCTATTTACTAATACTCACCCTCCGCTGGCTGGCCCGCGATGACATCTGAACTTTCTTCTGTCATCGCGGGCTTTCTTCGTGCGTCTGGAAAGCCCGCACATGCGCAGTGGCTCTCTGCTGGGACTTTGTAAAAAAATGAAGTCCCAGCATGAGAAGCACTGCGCATGTGCAGGCTCTCCATGTCGGGACCGGCACCTGCGGGCAGATGCGTCTTCGGTCCAGTAAGTATTTAAAGCTATTTTGTTGTGTTCTTTCATTTCTATTGTTTTTCTAATTGTTTTTTAATAAAAAAAAAAAATGTTATTTAAATTTTTTCAAGACAACGATATTTACTTATATTCCAGCGGTCTACCCATACATGTACCCTTTTTCTCCCCCTAATAACAGGTATTAGGGGGAAAAAAAGGGGGTTTTATGGGGAGATTGCTGGAAGAGAATTCTAAACGCCAGTCTGAAATGGCATTATTTTAACTCTCAGAGCAGAGTATAAAACTCCGCTCTGAGGGTTAGTAAATAGCCAGCCCCATTGAAAACAACGGGCTGGCGAGGACAGGTGAAGTTTTGCCGCATGGCCATGGAAACTGGTGATTTCCATGGCGGTGCAGCGGTTGTAAATAGCAAAAAGTTCATTTTTGGAGTAATAACTTCATAACTCCAAAAATGAACTTTTTAAAGCTTTAGTAAATAGAGCTGCATGTTTTCTCTGCGTCTCAGTCCATTTCTGTAAAATACATTTTGACCAGTTTTCTCTCATATAAAATACTGCAATGTGCAGAACTATATCAAGGCAAGATGGTATATTTGGAGTTTTAACAGCACAAAAGATGGGCAAACTGCAGTCAAATTCCCCCAAATATGGGAGCATTCCACAACAAATTATACCACATGAATTATGTTATCTTTGACATTTAGTTCTAGCAAGACTTCAAGCTTCTTTAACTGTCCCATTTCAGATAAATATTAAATTAGCTGAAACTGATCAGACATCTGTAATCGGTATTAAGGATCAGTTGACCAAATTTCATATCCCATTTACATTATTTGTTTCATTTTTTCTTTCAAGATACATTTACAGTTTGACAAAAGCTCCTAAATTAACAGTTAAGTGCAGTATATTGTACAATGTCTACATAAAATTTATACAACTTTATAAAACCATTTCAATGTATGCAAATTAGATTATTATTATTATTATTATTATTATTATTATTATCAGATTATTTCAAAACTGTGAAAATTAAAAAAAAGATTAATTTAAAAGCAATTTTGTAAACGTAACTTTTTTATACTAGTGCAATATGGTATACAAATATAGCTAAGAAATAAAACTGTTAACAAGAAGCAACATCAATTCCACATTATATCCATATGAGCAGTGGCAGTGAAGTTTGATTGTGATGGATTTGCAGTGATGCTGTGTGGCTGGTTGGGTTAACTACACATTTAAAATTCCCAGGAGATTAATCACAACCCTTCTTTCTCCTCATTAAATTTGGCATTATAAAATGAAGGAGGCAGAAACTCTGTGCCCTCTCACCAACATCTGTATTCATTATCCTACCTTTTAAAAACGGTATCTTCAAAAAGTCAGCAATACATCACCCTCCAACTGTGTTTTTGGCAGAAGTATTGCTAATTTAGACTTAAAAAAATATTGCTTCTTTATTAGGTGTAAAATTAAATATCTTCCAAATGAATCCTGTTTAAATAATGATTTCACTGTGAGCCTTTGCAGTCAATCATAGCTGACGCTAATTAGCATAATGAAAAGCCATGTTAAGTTAATAACAGTGTCAGATAAGCAGCCAAGTGTTGAAGTTGAGGTAATGTCACTAACCATTGTCCTGAATTTCACTCTGAAGGCTGCCACCTAACCTCTAATTATTTCCACTGCCCGCTTTGAAGCTTGGGGATTTAACTGGAAGAGAGAAGAGATGGGAAATCAATCCAGATCTTTTATTTCTGAAGTTTGCTGTTTCCCAAATTGTCTGTGCAGTCAGGCGTTAAATGTGAACTGCAGCAGGTATCTGTGATATTGACAGGCTGAACTAATATCCTAAAGCTGTTATATAAAAGATTGGAAACAGGACAGTGGTCAAATAACCCCCTAATGGTTGCTAGTGTTATGGTGATATAGCTTATCATGTAACATGTAATTGTAAGTAATCCAAGGAAATCTGACTAATGTGAGGCAATAAAAAAGTATATATTTAGTTTTTTAGTTTTATCACTGTTTAATATCAATGATATGTGTCACTTTCCCCACAACAGTGGAGATTCTGTACAATCTGTAGCAAGACTGAGGGTTTTGTTGCCATCTCCAGTGGCAGCCTAATACCGCTTTAACATCATAAATCCCAGAAAAAACGGGTATTTTGTACCCGGGACTTTTCTGGGAGCAGTGCCGTGTGTTTCTCATAACCACGTTATAAATAAGTCCACCAAAAATACGGGAAATTCCCAGGTCTGTCCCTTTCACATTACCAGGAATTTCCTGTGTTTTAGTGGATTTTTAACGCTGCACCGCATGCTGATGCTTGTAGTTCTACAATCATTAGTATGCCCAGGGATGGCAGGGCATGCTAGCACCTGGAGTACCACAAGTGCCAGCATGCTCTGTCACCCATTACAACAACACACAAATGCATACCCCTCCTAGCACCTTAATAAAATATAGGGCCTGCCCCAACCCTAAAAAAATACTAAACATTTAATGTCCCCCTAACAAGAATACATTATATTTAATACCGCAAATATTGAAAAACAAATTACCGCTAATTGTTTAATGTAAAAAATTATAAAAAGCGTCACAGTCTGCACCCCTTTTACCGGCCCGGGGCTAATCAGGACCACTGGCAGGCACTGCTTGTTCAGCCTCATCCGGAGGGACAGCGCACCGGAATGCGCAGCAAAATCACAGCCTGTCACAGGACACACAATGAAGCCTGCGGCGATCGCATTGACCCTACTGTTACCAATACAATTCCATGTAACGATTTTTTTTAGGGTTGGGGCCGGCCCTATATGTTATTAAAGTGCTAGGAGAGGTATGCATTTGTGTGTTGTTGTAACGGATGACAGGGCATGCTGGCACTTGTGGTTCTCCGGGCGCTAGCATGCCCTGCCATCCCTGGGCATGCTGATAATTGTAGAACTACAAGCATCAGCATGCCCTATATTTGCCAATTTTTTTTTTATTTTTTACACTATCCGATGCTAGAAACAGATTTGTTTACTGTTGCCATAGAAACAGTAGATTAATCTGAGCCAATCGGGAGCAAAATGAAAGACCTGGGTTGAAAACAACCCTGGCGCTTTCACATTGCCACCCTTCCCGGGTTGAAAATGGGAAACACCCTTCATTTTTCCTGTGTTCAAGTCCCGGGTCTCTTGACCCGGGTTTACTGGAAGTGGCGGTTTCACATTAGCACCAAAAACCCGTGTTTTTGTAAAATGCCGGGTTTTTGATGGTAATGTGAAAGGGGTATTAGATAGTTTTAATTGTTTAGCAGCAAAATGACAGAACAGCAGTCCAGATTCGATACAAATAAAGTACATGAGTTTTGTTGTTCCAAGCATGCAGCAAGTCACACTAAGACAAAACACAAAAATAAAGTCTGGGCCTAGCTTGACATTATCTATCACAGAGAGCAGTCACTGGGCATAGGGCCTTGTGTCCTACTTCCAAACAAATTTCAGCAGTTTAAAGCTGGTCTGTTCTCTTTGGATGCCTCCTGCTTTATTAACTCCCAGTGAGACTCCCAAACTGTTTGCCTCACAGTCTTCTTAAGAACCTTGAACATGATTGACGCTTAAGAAGTTCCAGCTTCTTAAATGCGGAATCTCCTGAAATGACCTACTATGCATGTGTAGTAGGTCATTTACGCAATCTACATACCAGTTAGCAGTAGTTTAGATAGAAGGAGGCGTGTTAATGCCACCTCGGAAAGGTTTTAGTTAGAAGTGGAAGAGGGAAGGGATTTAGATTAGCCGGGGAGGGCATGAGGGATGGGGGGGAGAGCTATTCTCCATGTGTAGTTTCCTTCTTAAGAAGGAAACTACTCACGGTAAGATAGGGTATCCCTATGGCACTCTTAAATGCCATAAGGTACCTAAAAATGGGGGGTGGGTTAGGGGCAGAACGTGTGAGTTAGGTGCAGTTCTGTCCCCACCTAACTCACTCTTAAGTTTAAATACGGTTGACATGAAGGCTTGAAATAAGCCTGGTGAATGGAGCTCATTCTACTCTTTCTACAAAAGCCTACTCCACAAAGCTAAACAGACTATGCAGTTGGTGTAAACCACACAGTGAAAAACTAGGTTAATACAACACAAAATAGACCTATGTTGGAACTGTACCCCTTTATTTAGTGCTCCTGCACCTCAAACCCAGATGTTCTATCACAATATACATAAACCTTCCATCAATGTGAGAGATAGATATTTTATAGGCACCATGGAACATGAACAGATAATAAATATCTAAGCTTTAACACAAGCATTTTACATAATTTTGCACACGTGCGAGTGATAGCAAGGGGCCAAGTGAAGGAAGAAGGACAAGACAGGCGCTGGACAAAGAAGAAAGAAGCAGCTCTTACCTGGAGGAAAATCTCATCGCTGGAGCTGCCAGACGGGAGGAGCAGGTACAGAAAGTCCCGCAGCAAATCTGCAATCATTTTCTGATGGCCGGTCACATGTGCAGACAGCCATTTTTGGGTGCAATGTGGTGCAATTGTAAGCCAATCAGGACTCGCCATGTCACCGCTCCCATTCACCCACACCATGGGAAGAAGATGAATGCCAGAAAGACACGAGTGGCCAGGAGGGACTCAAGAAGGAAGTAAATCAGCATGAAAAGAAAGAGCCAAGAGCAGCTGAAAATAAGATTGAAAATCAGGGTAAAGTGGAAGCAGCGCTGGAAGAAAAGGACAGCAACGGAGACTCTGATTGCCTATATGCAAAAGAGCTCCACTTGCCCTTTTTTTGCCTCCTATCCAGGGTGGATTGCTAAGGTTCTGTAGCCCAGGGCACTTCCAGGTTTCCATCCCAGGGCACTCAGGGCAATGAACAAATGAACAAATTAACAAATTGTGTTTGGCCTGGTTGAAGGCCCTGAAGCATTCATATATTTGGTGGCAGACCTTGGTGCAATTACCTCCCCCCTTGAGGATGAGAAACACAGATGGCATAGTTCCCCACTGCTGCCAATGCATTATTAAAGCCACTCCAGGCTTGAATTGAGGCCCCAACCCCCACTGGACCACCAGGGACCTGGATCCACAAAAGAGAGGGTCTGGCTTCCCCAACCGAAGGCACTAGGCATTAATTAGGCCTTATAGATAGAAAGCTTTTAGTGTTGCAGAGTACTAGACCCTGGGATAGATAAGAACTGTATGCCCTTGTTGTCAGGTTTGGGCGCTAGAGTCTGTGTTGGTTAGTGGGCGATAGGCCCTGGTTAGGCTCATGCTGTAGTCTATGTTGGTGAGTTGGGCAGTAGGCCCTGTGTCATAGGGTGGGTTTTAGACTGTCATTAGGCTCCATGCACAGGTGGGTGCTATTTCCCAGTAGATGGATAAAGGTTGCTAAATCCTGGTTGGGTCAGTGACAGGAGACAACACGTGACAGACATTAGGAAGCAGGACTCACATGGTAAGTGTCTTACAGATAATGGGCCGCAAGCGAGCGTACGCTCATCGTAAGCGAATTTTCGTCAAAAAATTCGCAATGCGCATGCCCAGTATGACAGGTTCCGGTCGCCCGCGCGTCATGAGCGAATAGCGGGCGTATCGTTAGCATATTTTTCGCTCGCCGGGCGTATTTTTTTTACGATGGTCGGCTGGGCGCCCGTTTTACTACAGGGAGGCGGGGATAGCCATTTAAATTGTACAGTATGGGCGTGCTAAGCGTATTTTCTGAGCGTATTTTCTGCGAATTTTCGTACGGCCGACGGTCGTACCCAGTGTAGGGTATAGCCGCCGTAAGCAGGGACTTTACTATGGGAGTGCTGGGGGCGTGTAGGTTGATACGACGAGCGTACGTTCGCATTCGCCCGTCGTGCGAATTTTCGTAGCGCTGGATCAGGCCCAATGTGGCTGGAGAGGGAAAAGCCCAGCAAGAGGAGTGGTGAGTAACCTTCCCTGACCTAGCATGTAGTATTCCCAACTTCACAGGTGCAGATGGAATTAAAAGGCATAGGGAAGATTCTGTTCCGCTTGCCTGAGTGACTGTAATAGGTTGTCTGAGGTCTTGGCCAATGATGATGAATACCTTGTCCGTTCTCTCCCACAGGCCATTGTTAGGTTTACGGACTTTATTAATGCTGTTGTTCCTTTTTGGGATTAGTCAAAAGACACAGCTGGAACCAGGAGAGGAACAGTGCATCTCCTTCTGCAGTTTTTCAGGACCTAGACTAAAAGATCATATAACATCATTTATTTAATAATCTTTGCCACCTTTTATATACTCTAAATCAACAGTAACCTACGTGCCTGTCTACAGGCTTGTGACCAAAAAATAAATAGTCCATCTGTCTACTATAAACTGCCATAATATAGAACTGCCCTGTAGATGAACTAAAAGAAAGAAAAGAAAGAAGAGGGGTTGGGCTATATATTCTTAAATAATATGCAGACACTATGGGAATGAGGAGAAAAGGACACAAGTAACAAATGAATATATTCTGCCTTTGCCCTACTCAGGATAAAGGGACAGATCTGTAATATGGAACATTTGAGAGGTATGATATAAGTGTGTGTGTGTGTGTGTGTGTGTGTTGTAACTAATTGGTGAAGAATGGATCGAATTTTCAAAACAGGTATTTTTATATCCTAAAACTGCCTGTTACACGATTTAAGACCCAATCCAGAAGTGAGTGTACACCGACTGATGTGACATATGTCTGTGTTAACTTGATTCACTAAACAGAAGCGCACACATTTATGGGCCATTCAAATCTGAATGCAATGTGGGTGTCTAGGCTATGTCCCATACATAACTACTCATACTGAGGTCCCACTGCGTGTGCTTTGAGTGCTCTTCTAGATCCCACGTCCCACATCCCCAATTTCTGATGACATGTTACGCCCACATTTGCCTACAGCAAATTATCAAGATCTATAAATCATGAATAAGCTGCACAAGATATGCATGGTGAGTGGGCATAGGTATTTAAATTGTAATGTAAGGGCTTGTATAAACCCTTACGTACAATCCAGTATTCCACACAAAAGGGTTTCCGTGTGGAATACTTAAGGTAGGATGTAGTTCTCATAACTGCCTTCAGTTTAAGGGGGAGTGTGCTAGTCTCCTCCATACGGAATATAGGATAGCAAAGTCGTTATATTTGTAGCTG
>WWET01006713.1:45704-61911 GCA_011038615.1 Limnodynastes dumerilii
GAAAAGGAGTGAATGCTATGTTAATGGGAGTCTTATACCCATATGTCTATAGAATTTGAATATCATTTTACTTATATAAATGACTTTGGATTTCTCTAGAAACTGTTTAATAGTTTATGTCCTTAATACAACAGGCATGGTTTTTGAAGCCTGAAATAAACCTAAGGATTTATGTTTTATGATTTTAGATACCATCTGTAGTTGGATCTATTCCCCTTAAATCCATCCTTTTCTGACAAATCTTCCTTATCTTTGCTTAACAGACAACCTGTGGTCACCTACCATCAAACACAGCAATGCTTCTGGCACAGGAGCAGACACTAAACTACTATCTCTCATCACAAATACCATCCACAGGTACCAGAGACCTAAACAAAAACAAAAAACCTCAAAAAACAGTAAATCTAGTTTTGAGTGTATTGAGATTTTTGTTTTATTACAAATGTAAAGAAAGTGTTAATACCTTTTAATAGTGTTTAATTTCTACAACTTTAGATAAGGTCAGAGTATATGTCAATAAAGTTAAATGACATTATACATCATACATGCTATGTTAATATAAGTTTTTGATGCAAAAGCATGAATTAATGAGTTTCAAGGTTATTTTTAGCATATGTGAAACACAAGAGGAAAATCTTCTGAAAAGCTTAAAAGTATAAATATATGTTATATGTTAACTTACATTTTTTACTTGCACTTATTATTTAAGATTGCTCTGAGTTATTGTATGTTTTTACCAATGAAATAACTTTCATATTAGTAACTCTTATACCTATTGTACTGATAATGCACAGTTATTATATCATCCTAATTCACCTATGAAATAAGCAACTATCCCAAATGTAAAACAGTTGTGAGGTTCTGTTTTATGGGATGTGGCTAATGGTCTGAGCAACAGTATTTTCAGAGCCATAACTAGAAATTTTAGTGCCCCCTAACCCTGAATTCCAAGCCAATTTAACCATAAATATTAACTTACTGGTGCCCCCTTAAGCTTTGCGCCCTGGGTGGCCTTCCCTATCGCACACACCCATAGTTACGGCCCTGTAAATTTAAAAATTGATACAGCTGCCAGCTGAATGGCGGCTGTATCATTTTTTTAATGTATTTCTATTTTGTATTTTTACAGTGGGAACGGATACTGTAAAGCAAACAAGGAGAGCGCTGCGGCACATAGACGGTTAGGCTCTGAAGGTGAAGGAATAAGGTTAGGCTTTCGGAAGGTGGAGGGTTAGGGTTAATCCTTGAATGATGGAAGGTTAGGATTAGGCTGCGGGTGATAGAAGGTTAAGATTAGGTTTAGAGTACAGAAGATGTAGGGTTAAGGTTAGAGTTAGGCTCTGGAAGATGAAGGGTTAGCCTGTGGAAGATTTAGGGTTAAAGTTAGGGTTAGGTTGCAGAAGGTGGTGGGTTATGGTTAGGGTAATGGAAGGAGAGGGTTAGGGTGAAGATTAGTAAGAGGGTTAGGGGAAAATCTTACCTTTCGCAGAAAAAGGATTCACGACTTTATGCATCACTGAATCCATGCCATGCATCCTAATGTCATTAGATATATTTTAAGCCAGACCTAGTAATCTCTTACTGGAGTGCGCTGTCTTGACTACCATTCACCAGTGAATGTGTTTGAAAATGTCAATTGTTTTCTGTCACAAGCATTTGCTGGAAGAGCTGAAGCAGGAGATGTGCAAATTCAGTTGTTATAATGCTTGCAAGTAGCTCGTTGCATCTCTTAAGATCTGTGTCATTTGGAAAAAAGAAATTACATAAGACTTAAACCTAGGATCGAGCATGGTTGCTAAATTGCAATGATCTGATTTCAAGGTGTTGCTAACCTATGTGTCCTGATGAAGCAAATAAAAAACATGATCTACAAGTCCAACAAACCTAGCGTAGGCACTTACTTTCATCATCTGCTTCAGCATCTCCAGCTTCTTCTCCATCAGCTTAGTTAATGACCTGACCTAAAATGGCAGCACTTCATGGGTCACAATTTCAAAGGGTTTCTTAAATAAAACCAAGATAATTCTTCAGTGTGTTGCTGTAAGATATCATCCCCCACTTCCTATATCATGGCTTGATGTGTACATCTTGTTGGTTTGTTAATGTTTATCCAGGTGGCCCGGGTATATAATGGAAAGTGTGGATACTGATATTTTTTTTAATGACTTGCTTTGATTTGTCTAATAAGGTTTAACAAAGATTAACAATCATTTATTATACATTTACAGGAATACACAGGTAACAGACATTACATTAGTTCATTCAGACAAAGGGTCTTTCCAAGATGGCTGCTAACACATGTTACATAAGATGGCTACCATAGACAAAGGGATTTTCACATTATCCAGCAGAGTTTAGACAATTAATGATTTTACGTGTGTATAAACCAAAATGCATATTACAGAAGAAAAGTAATTAAAGAGAGAATAAAGATTAAAAGATAGAGAGAGATATCCCAGTTACCTCATTGCCCCATCAGACCTTGCCTTCAGATCACCTAGAGAACCCCAGCCAGCATGTACCGCCTAGCCTTTACATCTTGAAAACCTCCACACCTTGCCCCTTCCAGAATCACACTGAATGTTTGAATGGAGTTTGCCCCTCACTAGAACTTTTCTGAACTATGATTGGTTAACCTGACTGAGGTGGGAATAGACCCCTTACTGTGCTAGAACCAGTGTTGGGGGAGGAGAGGCTTTTCCTGATCAAAGAAGGGAATACTTTATTTACTGCTAAATACCATATCAATAGTTAACTCTGCCTTTCTCAGAGGTAAAATGGAAACTTAACAGATTGGTATAACATATATATAAGATTATATTATTATTTATCCATATTCCGGTTTCCACAGTCCACTCTCTGGTAGTATCCAAAGACTACCACAAATTTTGAAATAATAATATTATATCGATTACATGAATACAGCTCTTTCTTATGATATCAATCGAGTATTTTTCATGCTTATTACTGATGACCTTGATCTTCAACCCGATGTTTCCAAGTTCTCATAGTTCTTATCAAGATTTAGAATGTCTCGGTTCATGAAACATAGAGTACCATTTAACTCATTGTGTTTGTTGCTGGGTTATTAAGTATACATGAATGTTAGTTCGTATAATATAACTGGGGCGATGGTACCTAGCATTTGAGCTTGTGAAAAAAACCTCAAGGTTATTTTTGGCGAACAGCATGAGGAAAAATCCCACTTGGCGTAACAAGCTCCTATTCTTCTGTAATATTCTCAGTCCAATCTTTCTTTTGTCTTGGACTTCTCTTCATGATGTCTTCTTAGTAATCGGTGGTGAAGGACTAATACAGTCCTAAATGGCACCCAGTTTTCAATGGCATCTATTCTTCAATGGCATCTATTCTTCGCAAAGGATGATAAGGCATTGGTACGTTGTCATCTGTCATCAGGGTGTCATCTGGTATGTATGTCATCTGTCATGGGTGTCTCCTGGTATGGACGTCATCTGGTATGGGTGTCATCTACATCAGGGCTTCTCCATCCAATCTGTCATCTGTCAGGAACATGGAATGCTGGGCCTTTTCTCCTTCAGCATCTAGTAAGGAAGCAACAGACATTAGTAATTCTGAATTTCCATAGCTTTCCTAACCGTCTAGTCGATTTTCTTCATCCGATGTGCTTGGAGGCCAATTCCCTCTTATGAAATCCTGCAGATGCTCTCTTTGGCTTCCTAAATTGAACGAAAAAGCATAATCTCTTCCGAGAATAATTAGTAACACAAAACAGTAATCTGTACTTTGCCAGATTACAACAGATACCGATCTTGTCCACCCAAGACATGAAGTCCCTGATTACCCTGCATAACCAGTCATATAATAATATAGGACCAATCTGTATTACCCGGATACAAATAGTAGTATATAAATGATGCTAACTTTATCAACCTCAAAAAAAGAAAAAAAAACGATTTTATATTTATATTGTGTTATATGTATAGGTGCGTGCATGTAGGTATGATTGTGTTGTATATAAGATGTGTTTGGAAAATGTTTAAAATCAATCGCCAGCAACGACTGTATAACGTCTGGATGTGTAAGTGCGTAGTTTCGTGTGTAGTTTGTCATGGAGGCAAAATGATGTCATCCAACCTCCAGGTCTGATTTCTTAACATCTATTGTTCTTCATTATAGCCCATACAATGTGTCTGTCATAATACTTCTTTTCAATGAATATGGTCTGCTGTCAAATGCTGTAATGGACAGCTGATTTAAATATCCCATACTGTCATATACCTACAATATCTACGGTTTAAAAATTAATATTTTCTAGAATTTCCAAATTCCCCCCATTTGTGAACTTGGGGTCACACACACTAGGAAATTCTGTCGCTCGTCGTTGTCTAGGGGTAATTATTTCTAAATTATAGGTACTTACACAATGTATATGGATTATTAAATCTTGCTATTAATGAAGTGACTTGTGTTACCTCATAACTTAACACTTTTGACACCAACCAAAAAGTGTGAATTGTTGATCTTTACCAGACTCTATTGGCTATAAATCTAAAACAAGATGATACACAGAGAAGAGAGAATACAAAATATAGAGAGAAGTGGAGAGTGCATTAGAAGGCAGGTGGCAATCCTTTTTTAGCTATGATCTTGATCTCGGTCTATGGGATGAGTAATAAACAAAACAAAAATTAAAACATATCTAGAATTGTTACAGCTCACTGCTTTATTTTGAGTTTAAAGGCGGAGTGTGTGCACCCACTCCTCCCCTAAGCCCCACAAGTGAGAGGTCTATTCCATTTTTTCATTATTACCAGATTACATAATTCATTACCTATGGATAAAGGGAAAAATATGCATTTTATTGCAGACAGACATACATTGGCCAACATAAAACATACAGACATTCATGGTTAGTAGTTCACATATGTAAGAGAAGCGTGCGTAGATTTTGCATACTCGCACACTGTGTTCACATTCGCACGCGCGCGCACAGGAACGGCGTTCTGTGTCTCGCAGCTTTTTCCCTCTTCGCGCCATTTATTTATTTATTTTTTTAAGCCTTGTGTTGCGACAAAACAAAACTTTTCAGTTATTTTTCCATTTTTGTTAGATTTAACTCTACATATTTGTTCATTTAAAGTGTCCAGAATGCTTTCATCAAAACTTCCAATGTTTGGAAACTTATTTTCACAAGACTTGGTCAACCTGACCCAACGACTACAATACTTAGTCGCAATAACACCATGTCTTTTATCCATAATATACAAAGACCCTTCTGTTCGCTCCATCTCGAGTTAATCCATTACCCATTTTCAAACTGTATAACTGTATGGGTATATAGTACAACACAATACGCACTTTTAAGAAGTATGCACGGGTAACAATCACCAAAATGTCAAATAACACAGCTTCAATCCGAATATCCGCTATCAGAACGCATCAAAATAACGTTATCCCTTTCCACTGTGATAGTAAAATAACACAACTGGATATCTCAATAGGCCGTCGGCATAGCCTTTCAACCAAAATCTCTGCACTAGTCACTTCACTTTCCTCGGTTAAAAGAACCTCATACCAAAAGACAACTAGCAGTTAATAATGGCCCAGGAAAATCTAATATCTGTTACAGTTTTCACTACACTGACAATAAACTCAATACTTCAATAACTCTAGTAGTTAGCTTTCAAAGCACCGAAGTTTTACAGCTTCTGGTTCAAAATAGACTATAAAAAAACGGGAAGAATTTTGAGCTTTGTGGCGACAATAGGATAAAAACAAACACGTGTTTTTGCACTATTAATGCGATGAAAATTTCTTTTATGCTTTCTATGCGCTTGCAATATCAAATGGAAACAGCGCTCCTTGGAAGAGCGACGCAACTTTGGAGCAAAACCTGCAAACTGATCACAAACAATTTTATATGCAGTGTCTCTAGATTCAAAAATCATTATCACCTCCATCTATTAGCAGATTACAATTAAATAACACAATTAAAGGATAGTACAAACATCAATTCTGTAACTGATCCACTCTGTTAGTTATTCGCAATCTGTATGCGTAGTGATAGGATCTTCCCAATCTCTGAGATTGTTTTCAGTAAAACTGACATTATTATGAAAAAACAGTCATCATTGCAATTTAAACCCACCTTTTGCAACACTCACACATTTCCTAAATATAATATTCATAGCCGAACTCTACAGCATTCCCATTCCACTCTCTGAGCATGGACAACTTGACACACCCACAGAGACCTCTTAATGGCAGAATTTCAATATACCGTATTTTTCGGACCATAAAACGCACTTTTTCCCCCAAAAAAAGTGGGGGGAAAGTGTGTGCGTCTTATGGTCCGAATACTTAACTTGATGTATGAGCGGGTCCGCGGGGGGATGCGGTGCATCCACGTACTCATCTGACAGTCAGCTCCCTGACAGTCAGCAGCGTAATGAACGCTGCTGTGAAAGCAATGTAAGGTGCTCTCATCACTCTGATGAGAGCACCTTACAACGCTTCACAGCGGCATTCATTACCGTTGTTTCTGCTCTGCCTGTCCTGTGTGACAGGCAGAGCAGTGCAGCAGCTCCTCCCCCTGACGCTGGAGTGACCTGAGGTCACATCAGCGTCCGAGAAGCCTGCAGAGGAGAAGCAGGAGACGGCAGAATGGGGACTACAGTGCAAGTAAGTATTTTTTAAGTATTTTGTACTGTAGCTGGGTGCTGGACATGATGGGGGCTGATGGGTGCAGGACATGATGGGGGCTGATGGGTGCAGGACATGATGGGTGCTGGACACTATTTGTTTCAAAATATTTTTTTTCCTGTTTTCCTCCTCTAAAAACTAGGTGCGTCTTATGGTCAAGTGCGTCTTATGGTCCGAAAAATACGGTATGTCAGTTTTAGAGTCTCCATTAAAAACAAAAAAAACCAAGAATACAAAAACATAAAAGTTTACCTAATAACTATGGTAGGGGGAAAAAAAACAAATACACATACACGCGCATTTAAATGATCACAATGCAAACTATTAACGCACCTATAATAAAAAAAAAAACACATAGAATAGGGAGAAAAATAATAATTATTAGATCATACACAAATTTTTGGTTTTTTTTGTTTAAATACTTAGGTTACTGAACCAAATTAACTCTTAGCTCTTAAACTCAAGTCTCAACATTTATGCAGCTATATTCAATCAGGACTTACCATAGCAATTTAAAATGTAATTTAAAGTTAGGTTTTTTTTCAATTTAGAGTTGCGTTTTAAGATTTAGAGTTGAGTTTTCAAATTTAGAATATATTGTTAACCCAAATGCAAGCGCCCCCTAGTGGTGGCTACCTCAGAAAATGCCATGACCTTCTATATCTGGAAAACAAGAATAAGAAAAATGAGTTTCATGCATTTGCAAATATATGATAAGTCTCATCTGACTCTAAAAATGAGAGTTCCAACTTTGAGTTATATTATATACTTTAAATTGAAAACATTTTCCTTGCAAATTTCCTCAGATCTCTAAAACACCACCTAGTGGGTGATATCACATTTGAATTATCATTACTTATAAATCATGTTACATGGTGGTCAGCCATTTTGGATACTTTACTGACACACCTTTTGTGGACATCAAAAACATGTATTTTTTTTTTCTTTTTCTTTTTATAATTTTCTTTCCCTCATTTATCATGCCAATTATGAGGGGCACATGGTACAATTTGCACTGGGAGATATATACAACATATCCAGGGTGAAAATGAATGAAGCCATCATAGAAAGAGATTAATAAAAGAAAATATGAATAAATGAAAGAAATAAATGTATTGATTACAAACACTACCAGTAAAATTCTGTCAATATCCATACTTGTATAATAACTGTACTTCCAATACAATAATTGTTTAGATCCAAGACTAAGCTATCTAATATATATATATATATGCTACTTGAACCACAAACATATGGTTGTCCATTCATATGCTAGCTTAATTGTTCCCAATACAAACCTATTGAAACAATTAATAAATAACCAGAGCATGAAACTTTGACCTTATATATATTTTAAATAAACTGATAACTGAAATCCTATATCTCAGAAAAAAAAACCAGACTGGTTAATTCAGTTATACAATGAATGGTTTTAACTTACACAGACATGGTTCACTATTTACTGTATTTATATGTAAACAATTCAATTGTGTAACTCTTGATAAGCAACAATACCTTTGGCTAACAATGCCTCAGGCCAGGTTGCCAGAAACACAAAAGGTTCCTTGCATACTAATTCTCACACCATTGTGTGACCAACTCTCTACTCTGAAACCTAGGCCTTTAACAATTCAAACAACAAAAGACACTGATTTCCCTTCCTGTTCTGTATAGACATGTTAATGAAACTTTGGAACCAGGAAGCATGTAACAGACACCATTTTAAAAGTAATACCATTTTCTAACAAACATTATCCAATTATGCCATCAAAATAAACTACAGTTTAAACTTTCTAACATATGACAGACCCTCCAACATGACCTAAAGCAATTTGTACACAATGATAAACATAAACTCACATTTAAACTGCCACACCACTTTGCAGGTCAAATAAAACAAAACATTTTAACCATATAACATTACAATACTCTATGTATACCTATATTGACACAAAAATGAAATATCTAAACCCCAAAAAAATGAAAAATCCAAACCAAATTAGATCAACAAATCAAAACAAATCCACCATTCCTCCCATGGTTCAACCTTCAGCAAATTTTCCATACCACTCTAAGCAGAAAATCCTCTCCTAGCAATACTTTAAACTGGGTAAATAATCAAATCTCTCCCCCATTTTGCTTGGGAGATTTTCCTGCAATATCATAGGAAAATGTGAAGCCAAGACGAGTCCCCCATCTGTGGATACTGATATTTTTTTGAATTACTTGCTTTGATTTGTCTAATAAGGTTTAACAAAGATTAATAATCATTTATTATACATTTACAGGAATACACAGGTAACAGACATTACATTAGTTCATTCAGACAAAGGGTCTTTCCAATATGGCTGCTAACACATGTTACACAAGATGGCTACCATAGACAAAGGGATTTTCATATTATCTAGCAGAGTTTAGACAATTAATGATTTTACGTGTGTTTAAACCAAAATGCATATTACAGAAGAATAGTAATTAAAGAGAGAATAAAAATTAAAAGATAGAGAGAGATATCCCAGTTACCTCATTGCCCCATCAGACCTTGCCTTCAGATCACCTGGAGAACCCCAGCCAGCATGTACCACCTAGCCCTTAGATCTTGAAAACCTCCACACCTTGCCCCTTCCAGAATCACACTGAATGTTTGAATGGAGTTTGTCCCTCACTAGAACTTTTCTGAACTATGATTGGTTAACCTGACTGAGGTGGGAATAGACCCCTTACTGTGCTAGAACCAGTGTTGGGGGAGGAGAGGCTTCTCCTGATCAAAGAAGGGAAGACTTTATTTACTGCTAATTACTATCTCAATAGTTAACTCTGCCTTTGTCTAAAATACAGGTAAAATGGAAACTTAACAGATTGGTATGACATATATATAACATTATATTATGATTAATCCATATTCCGGTTTCCACAAAAGTTATGGATGATGGAATTGTCCTTTATCCGTCCCACCCACCCTTACACAGTTTAACAAAGCAAGAGCACCAGCGACAGGGATATATTTGAGGCTTGGTTTGTCTGGGCTCCCACATAAGATACATTTTGAAAAAAATAATAATACAGAAATAAATAAAAAAACAGCAACAAAAAAAAACCCATTGCTGAAAAAAAAAATGTTTTCTTCAGTGATGCAACAGGTTTGCACTGGCAGCTGTCATACTTGTTTCCTCTACCAAAGACTTTTCCCACAGACAACTGTCATTTGAAACAGCAAGTCTTCTTGATCCCCTGTAATAAAGATTACTCACCCCCAGCAGTGGCAGCAGCAATTTTGCTCATGGATGCTTCATGGAATCACTAATGAGGAGGAGCAGGATGATTATGATGACAAAGGTATTGCTCTTGGATATTGCTCGTGCTGAGATCTCTCCATTGTCCTGGTAACTTGATGATTTCACAGATTTGGATAATCAAGTTGCATGAACTTTCTGCAAATGACGTACAGTAACAGGGAGAAGGTGCCAAGATGCTTAACGTCATTCTACTTACTTTAGCACCACACAGGGCACAGATGCCTTGATAACTGTTGGCAGGATTTGGGTAAAAATATTTCCACACAGAAGAGGTGGATTTATTGCTTCATTGCCAAAGCAGGACAATGCGCTTATCCCTGGCACAAATTGGCACCAATGTTGACTTTCTTTGACAAAAACCACAGCATTCGCCACATTATCAATTTGTAGTTTCACAACACTATTATTATCATCATCATTGTCATTATCCATAATGATCTCCCTTGATCTCCCTCATCCTGTTGCACATTTCCAAGTTCCACAAAGGCATCCTCTATTTCAGTGTCTACACTGCCAGCATCATTACGTTTCATTACTTTTACTATTACTTTTACTACTGCTCATCCTCACATTTAAAGAAAGTTTCTGAAATGGGGGAAGAAGTGTCATCTAGGAGAACAATGTCTGAATCTGAAATGTATGCCTCATCTAGGATGAACAATGTCTGAATCAAAAATTTCTGAATCACACATATGATTCATGGACACCATTTTACTCTCTTCATAATTCTCTAATGTTTGTGAACCCACAATTTTTTCTTTGGTCTTAGTGTTCATTTTGAACATGGATTCCACTGCTTTTTGACAGTTGATACATGCCGGGGTGTGTCAGTGACTTGGGATTCTAGTTGTGTGTAACAATACTAGCAGGAACAGCATACATCCAGGAAGGCTAAGATACAGCTTTCATATCCAAGATGCTCATTTCACATTATGGGAAAGCTAGATTTCATACCATTAATAAAGCACTAAACCTTTGTTTACTTACCAATCATCAGCTAATGGCTTCCTGCACATATCAGACAATGGAGTTGACATCACCAATTTAAGTTACAGGATGAGCTCTTACACTCTGTGGGCCTGATCCAAAGTAACGCTGTTGTGCTGAGTGTGCTAATGCTTAGCGTAACAGCGTTACGCTCCTCTGACACTCCCCCTGCCAGATCATAATTACACTGGCTTACGCCGGCTGAAGGCTACCCTAAGTTTAGCCGGCGTAACCCAGTGTAACTATGCTGGGACGGCGGTGTAAGTATGCTAACGCCACCCTCCCAGCCTTATTACCCTCCTCCCGCCTACCTGCACTAATCTCAGCGTAGAACGCTGGGGGACGCCCCCTCCAGCGTTACAACAATGAAGCTATGGATGCCCGATCCACGATCGGGCGTTTCCGTAGTAACGCCGGGCAACATCTATCCAGCGCATGAGCAGATCAGCTTTTAAGCCAATCTTACGCTGCTGGCTGGAGTTTTAACGCCAGCCAGCGTAGGTCTGGATCAGGCCCTTTCTGTAGATCAATGAATGGGTGATGTCAATTGTCTGATCTCTGTAGGAAGCCATTAGCTGCTAATTGGAAAGTAAACAAAGGATAAATGATTCCTGAAGCCCTATTCAACTTTCCCCAGCAGATGGGCTCACCATGCATGGTAGAATTTTCCCTGAATTTGGGAAAGGTTTAAAAAAGCACAACTGTAAATATAGGTCATGGTCTGAGACTTTCCTTGCCACTTTGTATAGTATTTAGACAATGTGTGATTTGTCCATACTAACTTTACTAAGTTTTTACAGAGGTTTTAGAACCTAACTTTTCTTTTGAGTGCCCTTTCTTATTCCTTCTTCTAATCCCTGAACTATTTTGTAGAAATCCAAATATGACTAGCAATACAGTACATAGTCCTGGGAAGTTACTAGAACTTATACAAGTATTAGTCCTGGAAAGCTTTTGTTCTGTATACTGCTCCAATATGGACTTTATATTTCGTCCCTAAAAATAACAAAACAGGAGGACCCTATGTATACTGCTACACGCATATTATAGCATGTGTGTGTGTGTGAGTGTATGTGTGTGACAGCAAGTGACACTAATAGTGACTGGCTAGCAACAAATCTGCTTTTAAGCAGGATATTGAGGTAAGAAAGAAAAAAAAGGGCAGTGTGTGAGTGATAGTATGGTCAGTATCTGAGTGATTGTATGGGCAGTGTGATAATATTGGCAGTGCGTGAGTGATAATATGGGCAATGTGTGATTGATAATATGGGAAGTGTGTGATTAATGACATGGGCAATGTTATAATATGAGCAGTGTTATAATATGGGCAGTGATAATATGGGCATTGTTATAATATGGGCATTGTTATAATATCGGCAGTGTGTGAGTGATTGCATGGGGAGTGTGATTGTATAGGCAGTGTGTGAGTGACTGTATGGAAATAAGAAAATATGGGCAGTGTGATCGTACAGGCAGTGTGATTGCTAGTATGGCAGCATAATAGTGATAAATAGGATGGGCAGCAGGCTAGGTGGTATCGGCAGTATGATGGTAGGTGATTCTAGGATGTCTACACTTGTGCATTACAGAGGTTGTGATGCTTTTGTTTTGCGTGAAACCATTTGGAATTTCAGGTGTTTTCCAATCTGTCAGAAGATGTCTTTTTTGCAGGATGAGATAGTTAGAATGCATGGTGAGATATGCAGGATCTCTGCATCTTTGATACCACCATTGCCTCAGAGAGTTCCCAGGAAGCGTACTGGGTGGACTATGGTGAGGAATGCTTGCAAGAGGGTTCCAGTTGAGCAAGGACACATTGCACAGCCTCTGCCCTTGCATAACTCATATGCAGCACCTGGAGGCCTGGAGTGCACTTCAACAGGTAATGTAGTGCATGAGGTGTTGAGGAAACCTGATGGTGAGAAAAGGGAATCCCTAAGAAGGACTGCACTTCTTGTGGGGGATTCTATTGTTAGGGGTATACAGCTGGGAAGAGGACCCGAAAATAGGAATCAGGTGAAGTGCTTGCCTGGAACTACAGTTCCACGTGATAAAAAGCGCATTTTAAATATTGTAAAGGCAGTGAGCAAGGAAATGGAGGTTGATGTCATTATCCATCTTGGGACAAATTACTTAGCCAATGCTGGAGTTGTGGCTGTCAGAGATGAATTTAGAAAGTTGGGAACTTCTCTTAAGCAGGTGGTAAATACTGTTGCTTTTTCTGAAGTGCTACCAGTATATCGATTTGAAAACGGTAGAATTTGGCGCATTCATGATTTCAATCTGTGGCTTAGGAAGTGGTGTCATGAGGAAGGATTTGGACTCAGAATATAGCCATTCCATCTGGCAAAATAGGAACTTGTATTAAAAGGATGGCTTACACCCATCTTCTTTGGGGACAGATATTCTAAACGAGCAGTTTGAATGCTTTATTAGAAACCATTTAAACTAGAAGAGGGGGCAGTAATACAAATAACAAAAATAGCTGCTCCCTTAACCAAAATGTGTTGTGTAACCAGTCAATAATGACAGATAATATAGCCACAGCAACAAATGAAAAATGAAAAGCAATATAAACATATCTAGCAATAATAATTAACTGAGAAATAGGAGATTTTCATCTACCTGATGTAAACTGGGATAAATCTTCAGCAAGAAGAGGGGAGATTTTAAATTCATTACAGGGAGTGTCCCTTAAGCAACTGGTGAAAGAGCCCACTCGCAAAGAGGTCATTTTAGATTTGGTACTTAAAAATGGTGACTGACTCTCAGAAGTAAGTGTGGCTGAGAACCTAGGATCCAGTGACCATCAAGCAGTATGGTTTAGTATAACGACTGAGAGAGAAACGTGCCACACAAAGAAGAGGGTGCTAGACTTTAGGAGGGCAGATTTTGTGGAAATGGGGAAATGTGTAAGTGATTCTTTGGCAGAGTGGAGGCACATGAAAGGAGTTCAGGAGCAGTGGGGAAATTTAAAAAATGCATTATTAACAGCAACAGACCTTTGTATAAGAATGGTTAGAAAAAACCCCAGAAAAAGAAAGCCAATGTGGTTTACAAAAGAGATAGCAACTATAGTGAAAGCAAAAAAGATGGCCTTTCGGAATTATAAGCAATCTCGGAGTAATGATGACAGGGAGGTGTATTTTACAAAGCAGAAGGAGGTAAAAAGGTTTTTAGAGCAGCAAAGGCACAAACTGAAGAAAAACTGGCCCCCTTGGTACAAAAAGCGGACAAAAGCTTTTTTAGGTATATAAATGAAAGGCGAAAAACAAAAGAGGGTATCGTAAGGCTCAAAACGGAGAGCGGAATTCTTATTGAGGGTAAAAAGGCTGTGGCAGATCATCTTAACAAGTATTTCTGTTCAATATTCACAAAAGAAAGAGAGGGGAAGGGTCCACTTTTAAATGGGAGGACTATTAATACAATGGGGGCAATTACTACTACTTTCACTGAGGAGCAGGTATCAAAAAAACTTTCAAAACTTAAAGTGGACAAATCAATGACACCAGATGGAATACATCCGGAGCGGAATTCTTATTGAGGGTAAAAAGGCTGTGGCAGATCATCTTAACAAGTATTTCTGTTCAATATTCACAAAAGAAAGAGAGGGGAAGGGTCCACTTTTGAATGGGAAGACTATTAATACAATAAGGGCAATTACTACTACTTTCATTGAGGAGCAGAAAAGAACTTTCAAAATTGAGAGTGGACAAATCAATGGGACCAGATGGGATACATCCGAGGACACTAAAAGAGCTTAGAGGGGTGCTGGCAAAACCATTAACTGAATTATTCAATCAGTCAATAATAACTGGGGTAATTCCAGAGGACTGGAAAATAGCAAATGCGTCCCTCTGCATAAAAGTGGAAGTAGGGAAGAAGCGTCAAACTACAGACCAGTGAGTCTAACATCAGTAGTATGGAAATTGATAGAAAAACTCTTAAAGGAACAAATTGTACAGTATCTTGAATCCAGTAACTTACAGGATCCCAAGCAGCATGGATTCACTGGGTGAAGATCATGTCAAACAAATCTTATTGAATTTTTTGACTGGTTCAGTAAAGTATTAGATAAAGGAGGAACAGACATAGCTTATCTAGATTTTAGCAAAACTTTTGACACTGTGCCACATTGCAGACTGTTAAATAAACTGGAAACTTTAGGATTGGACTTAAAGATAGTTGCATGGATCCAATCTTGGTTACAGGATAGACAACAGAGGGTTGTAGTAAATGGAATCTCTTCTGGGATGGTAAGGTAACCAGTGGAGTACCCCAGGGTTCTGTACTTGGACCAGTGCTATTTAATATCTTTATAGGTGTGGAGATGGTCAGGGACCCGCTGTTGCTGCCGCGGCTGAGCGGAGGTCCGGTCCCAGAGAGATGGGTGACGTCGGGGGACCCCTCCGCTCGGCAGCGCGGTGGTGGCAGTGTGCGTCCGGATGTGGGGGAGGAGAGTGACGGCTCCGCCCCCTGAGGAACGGAAGGTCACGCAGGCAGAGCGTGATGAAGAGGAGAAGCAAGCGCGCGAAGAAGAGGTAGGAGAGTGTGCAGCTGAAGCCACGAGGCTGGGTAAGTGCTTGAAGTGCAATTACCGCTGGACCACCACTGTGTAAGTACCGCTGGATCACCAGGGTGGAGAGCTCTGCATGGAAGAAGGTGCTAGCCTGGGACAGACTGCACCTGTACCCCTATGACAACGAGCTGTAGCCCAGTATTAACCCCTGTGTGCCTGGACCAAGAGGGTATTAACCTTCTGTACATTTCTCACCACTATTAACCCCAGTGTGCCTGGACCAAGAGTGTATTAACCCTCTGTGCGTTTCTCACCACCGTGTGCCTGTCCCATACCTCCAATACACCCTGTATGCCTGTCAATTCCTAGGAGCCTCATTAACCCTCTGAGTACCTAACACCTGCCGTTATTGTGCTCTGTTACTTTGCTACCTGTTACGGTCAGTAAATAGTTAACCGGTGATATTTCACTTTGCTAAGTCATGATTTGTTCTAGTGATAGTTAATAGATAGTAATTGTTATTGTTATAGAGGGCTTAACCCTTAGTTTGTAAGGAACGTTGTGTTATTGTAATTTGTTTCCGGTTGTTAGAGACTTCGACAGAGCAGGTAAGTGGCTAGTAGAGTCCTCCGTGAGCTGAGGGTCGTTGTACGGAAGTATACAGGTAGGTTGGGTACAGGTAGGTTGTCTACAGGTGGGTTGGTTGTAGAATACTGCAGGT
>WWET01006714.1:23393-54565 GCA_011038615.1 Limnodynastes dumerilii
GGGGGGGGGAATTTAGCCTAGTGTCAGAGTGTACCACTTTGTATTATCGGGTGTATACTATATACAAATATATGAGTGATGGGTATTGATAGAATTATATAAAAATTTACAGATACCAGGTAGTAATTGTTTTAGAATAAATGTTTGATATAATCAATAGATATTTGTGATAAATAGTCGAAAAAAAATTAACTTGTACACTTCAGCCCCGCATTTAATTACCAACAGCTGTGTTTAATCATGAAGACTATATAACTTCTTATACGGACATGAACCCGTAGGCTTGAGAAAGTTCTATACAAGAACGAAACGCGTCGCCTTGTTTACACGTGTCTGGCTTGCTACTACTAAAGGATCTCCTTGTATTTGCGGTTCAAGGAAAGAACCATTTTACATTCCGGATTCCTGCAGTAAAGCTATCAATCATACGGTGTCCATTAGTAATTACATACCAATGGAACACATCGCGTGAACGAGGGAACTTGGACCTTCTGCCGCCCGTGGAGTGAGATAGCGGTGACCGTTCTCTGAACAGTGGGACTCGTGCATTGGGCTCCTCAGTGGGTCGTTGTGGTACAATCTTTTCTTTACATTCCTATTGTTTGCAGCAGGATCCGTTTGATATCGCCAAGTTTTCATTAGTGGGACTCCCATATAGAGGTCCCTAATAGACTGCAGTAACAACCATTCACTTTCACCATTCACAAGATTGAGATCACTCCCATTATCGAAAGTGAATTTCTTCATTGTCCAATAGTTCTCATACAGAACTATTACTATTATTGTGCAGCCAGGTTCAACGTGTTTTTCCAATATTTTTACTTAGAGGAAAATTTTTTTTTAATAATATTTTAATGTTGATATATCGTTATGCAATAGCGTTTATTAATAAATAACAGTTGTTTTTAAATTACACATCGCTCTATATGTGTACTATACTATTGTTCAGTCTCTCTCTCTCGCTCTCTCTCTCTCCCCCCTTTTTTTTTATATTAGAGAACAAGCACATAGCGCTGTTCTACACATATTTTTTGTTTCTAAGTATTGTTTACCAGATAATCTGTAATCCGGATAACTAACTGTTGGTGCAAGATCACACATTTTAAAGGTTGAAAGCGCTGTTTTTTTTTCCTTTTTCTTGTATGTTAAATTTTTTTCAGGTGACACCAATTTATGTAAGAGGGTAGACACACCAGAAGGGGTACACAATATTAGATTATCTAGGTATACTAGCATTACCACTTTATAGTATGTACTTGGAATATTGGGCCTGATCCAGAGCTACGATGTTACACTGAGCGCTGTAGCGCTCAGCGTAACATCGGTGCTCTGGCCCGACACTCCCCCTGTGCGGGCATATGGCCCCTTCCTCACGCCGGCTGAAGGCTACCCTAGCTTCGCCCGGCGTAAGGAAGGGGCCATACGCTCACACAGGAGCGTATGGCCTCTTAGCACGTCCCCCAACCCTCATTTACTTACCTCCCCCCGCCCACCAGCAGTAACGTGAGCGTAGGGACGCTGGAGGACGTCCCCTCCAGCGTCCCTACGGCGCTACTATGGACGCCCGATCTACGATCGGGCGTTTCCATATATGGACGCCAGAACGTAGATCGGGCGTTTCCATAGTAACGCCGGGCAACATCTGCCCGGCGCATGCGCATTAGAGCTACGGCCGCCGTACTAGCGACGGCGGCCGTGGCTCTGGATCAGGCCCATTGTGTTTAGTTCTGGAGGCCATGCTCTTAATTGGAGTCAACCTTAATATAATATATATTTTGCTATCTGTATTTTAACCAGATTATACTGTTCTTTATCAATGCTGTTGTACAGTAATAAATATGTTTTGTAGCAGGCCACCTTTTTAGCTGTTGTTTAAGCAGCCGCTTTTATTGCTTGTTGGTTTACTAGCTTTTAGATTTACATTTGATTCCCTTAAATAGAGTGCCCCTTTGCCTTCGGACATCTTTGGTACATGCCCATGTTCACGTTGTCCCCCAGAGGTATATCTTTTTATCTCATGAGTTCTATCATTTTTTAAATCCTGATTCACAACCAAGATTTTGCCCCTGAAATTTAATATGTGATATTGTCTTTTTAAAATGTGGTTTTAGGCTAGGCTACAGTGGTTGGTTTGATCTGTTTGGAAACATCCAAACCCAGGACCGGACCCTAACCTCTGTGCATTTACCACACATGAAGGTTAGGCAGTCCACACTGAAGATGGGAGTAAACTCCCTTGTCACCCCCACCCTTTGTGGCGTATGAGTGACTTATGCAGCCTTAAGTCACACGTGTGGTTTAGCGATCCGTACGTAAGCCCTTAATCCCATCCCAGCTGTAACATTTAAATTCTCCCCTCCATATGGAGATCTGTCACAATACATCCGGCATGTGCATTCCCAGTCTGAAAGCCGAAATCCACATCTTCTGTGCGGAATTCAGCTGTTGATATTAAGGGGCTGATTGAGAGATGCATTTCCACCTTTTTTAGGTGCTAGTGTACAGCTCGGCTAAACCATTTTTCAAAGTAAGGGGTGTCAATTAATTGAATTTTTTTTTGCATGCAGCCAAAATACATTACTTTTACACAAAGAACTAAAACACTGCATAGCTTTATGTTTATTCTATAAAATAGAGTTGAGCTAAGAAACTTCACCTTCTAATTTTAGTTCTGGTTTTACAATGTAAATCTGCCTCCCCTTGCAATTCAACATGGTATTGCTCAGGTCTACACTTGCACTTAAAAAAAAAGGTGGAAGTGCAACTCTGAATCAGCCCCTAAGTGTGGATTAGGTCCCTAGTTGTTTAATGGACTCATTTTTGCATTTCATAAAAAAATTGAAGATTTTCAAGACTTTATGTAGTATAACCATCAAAGAAGTGCATCATTTTCCATTTGGTTTATGAACTTAGACTCGACAGTTTTAAACTTATTTGTTAGCACTATTAAAAAAAATAAAATAAAATAATAATTTTTAGAGATTTTTTTTTTCTTCTGACAATTGTACCATAACTTTGTATTGACTTTAATGCTTATTGCCTTGGCAGTGGCTCTCTTACTTAAGCTGGACTTTTCAGGAGAGAAATTCTTAGTGATCACAGAGCTGTAAGCTAATTTTTAACTAGCACCTACATAGGTACTAAACAGCTGAGCACAGTTTCAATACTGCTGAGCTAATCACATACTGATTAAAATAAGTGTCATATTTTGCTATAGTGCTTTCTCACTATATTGTATTATCATCATACAATATATACAATATTTTGACCAATTGGGACAATTAATGAACAAATCAATTATTAAAAGTGTCTCCTTACACATTGTCAGATTATAGTGCATTTAATTACTTATTGGGGAAAGTCTGCCAAATAATTGGGCTTGACCACGTGCTTTTGAAAAGCATACGGTATTGGTCTACAGATTAGCGAATCAAACACACATGCAGGAAAATCCATTCAGATATCCAAACTATAACAATTATGTTTTATAACTGCTTTTCAGTAGAATCAGTTGCTCATAAATTTTACATTGGTATATTAATGTCCCAAAGCCATGATAATTGGGTCATTGCAGATGATGGTATGGTGTGTGACCATAGTATGTAGTCCTAACCTAGTGAGTTAATAAGATTTCATATGGAAGTTATTTTTATATTACAGTGTTCTTCCCAGGGCATTTTAACTGGGTGCTCCACCCGGCAATTTTAGCTTACCACCCGGCCAGACCTGACCAAAACGTTGATTGTGATCTCCAGCTTTCAGTCTTGGTTGTGCTCCAATGGACCATAAAAGGCTTTCTGACACTGCTTAGTTCCCAACATGGCGTTTTGCAGTGTGAACGTATGTCTGGATCCCGCCAAGTATTATTATTGCAAAGTATTACACTGCTCCCACCCAGCTGCTATTTAATACCACCCGGCTGCCAATATTGTCTGGGGAGAACACTGTATTATATTTGTTGTTTATTTCCAAATGACTGGTCATATGCTATTATGCTAATTGCAGCATACCTTAACTTATCAATAAAAAGGTAGTGTGCATAAATAAAATCTAGCTTTTTGAGGTTTTTTTTTTTTTTTTAAAGCCATTTTTGCACTTGTGATTTGTTCTAGGCACTATGAAATGTGAGAATGGGCTATTAAAAATGTATTGCTTTTCTGGTGCTCTCCTATTAAATGAAAGGCAGTACAGTTACAGGCAAGCATGTTTATGTGAGTCATTTTAATTTAGGTTTTGTTTATTTTTTGCTTTAGATGTGGGAAGGCAGATGGAGAGTCATTCCATATGAAGTACTTCCTGATTGGCTTAAGGACAACGATTATCTTCTTCATGGTCATCGTCCACCGATGCCTTCATTCCGAGCCTGCTTCAGGAGCATTTTTCGAATACACACTGAGACAGGGAACATATGGACTCACTTATTAGGTATATGGTAGAATTATAGTGATGTTGGACCAGATTCACACTTGAGATCTTTATCGGCGTATATACACATGTATCCTCACCTACTTCTTCGGTCAACTCCTCCGCCATGTTTTTAGGTGGAATTTACGAGTGCCATAGGCTACCTTTAAATACCTGTGCGTAATTTCCCTCTTGAGTACATACTTAAAGGCTACGTAGCTTGCGTAATAAGTATGTGTTTTTCTTAAATATACACATCTAAGGAGCATCAGCTTCTTAGTTGTGAATCAGGCCTGTTGTGATATTGTATTGCCTTCTATGTAGATTAATTTTATTCCCAATGTTGATGTTAAGTACATTGGGCCAGATCCAGAACAACGCTTGTGAGCGAATTTACGCGTGGTGGTAAGTACTGCGCATGCGCACCATAGAAAATACGCTCCGTAACGTAGCGTAAATGTGAACGTATGGGCCATTCACGTATGTGTCACGTAAATCATTACCTGTGGGTGTGCCAATTTTACGTGAGTCAAAAATCCGTCTGAAATACGCTGTGTAGGCGGGGGTTTGTATTTAAAGTTTACAGTGCTTAGCTGAGTAAATACGTGTTGCACATACGTACGTGAGCGGATGACATCAGTTACGTGGGCAAAAGTTAAGGTAGGGTTTGGAAAGCGGATCTCGGACAAAATATGTACATTCAAGGGGTGTGCCAAGGGGAGTGTATAGAAGGTACGCACGCGTAAATACGCTACGCGAGTAAACGTATTGCAAGCGGAGTTGGATTGTTTTCCAAACATATTGATAATTCTCTGCTGTTCTTGTAATTTTTGTGTTGTGTGCTTTTTAAAAAAAACTTTCTACATACAGGTTTTGTGCTGTTTCTATTCTTGGGAGTTCTGACTATGCTGAGACCTAACATGTACTTTATGGCACCTTTGCAAGAGAAGGTAGTGTTTGGAATGTTCTTTCTGGGAGCTGTATTGTGTCTCAGCTTCTCTTGGCTCTTCCACACTGTGTACTGCCACTCTGAGAAAGTTTCCCGCACGTTCTCAAAGTAAGTATGTGATTATGTGAAGTAAATTTGAACGTTACCTATGGCAGTTATTAGTTTGGGGAGCAAAAAAGTTTTTCGACTGCTAATCATGTTTTATAATATACTCTTCATAAAATACCTACATACTATACAAACTACACCAGTAAATACTGTGCTTTAGATTTGAATTAATAATCCTCTGTATTGTGTATATAGGTTTTTATTTTTCAGTGAATGAAATCTATCAAAATAAGGATTAACTGAGGAGCCCTGTTTAGGATTTTTTTAATAAATGGAACTCTGCTATATTTTTGATATATAAAACTTATGAATTAAGAACAAATTGGAATTGATACTAAGTTAGGTGCAAAGTATTTTGCAATGCATAGGATGTATATTAATCATATATTTTTCTTTAAGCTTTTGCATATAGCACATAACTGTTCACATTTATTTTTAAACTGCAATAATACACACTCTTGGTTTTGCAAAGCTGTGGATTACCTTTTTTCTTTTTTAGTTTGCACCTTAATTGCCATCAGGCCCAATATGTCTATATGTTGATAATGATTTCCAGACCCTTATTTGTTTTTGCAACTGTTATATATTTGCAAAGTTTTCTCTCTTAAATTGATAAATATATATTAAGGGCTAGATTTAGTAAACAGGAAAAGTGGCTATGTTGCCCATAGCACACAATGAGATTGTAACTCTTAATTCCTCTGTCCAGTTTGGACACCTTCTCATTAAATGGTTTATTTAAATGTTTTCTACATTGTAGACTAATACTGAAGACATTATGGAATTATGTTGTCAACAGTAACCGTGATACAGTGGGCAGTTTATTCAAACGTAACCCAACGTTTTAGCTGCCATATGCATCTTTTATTAGGGGTGTTCAAAAACAACATGTTATATAACATGAGAGCTAGCCATATGCAGTCCCTGGGTGACACAGTGACTCTTGGTCGCTGCACAGATAATTTCAACCAGCATCTTTCAGATATTGTATAGAGTAATTGTGTTAAAGAAACAAAATTATTTCAAGCTCAACAGTCAAGATCCAGCCATTTTGACCAAGGTATTTCAGTAACATAGCTTTCCGTGCATGCGGGGGTCTGTCTGTCTACACGAGATAGGGGAGTGAACTCCCCCACCTCTGCCCACCTTTGTGGGCAGAGGGGAATCACTGCCCCTTTTAACTTAAAAGTCATAGTACGGGCCTTATTTCCATCCGATGGAAACTACATTATTAAAAATAACTTAACATCTGGAGGAGGCATGTACCCTCCAGTCCATAGAGCCCACTTACGAACTTTTATGTGTGTAAGTGGGCTCATGTGTTTCTAACTTAGGATCCAGACCATAAATAGTTTACAGAATGGACACAGGGCAGTCTAATATTCTGCTCAATGACTACTTGGTGCTCAATGTTGCACTTTCCACAATTTGTTCTATATACAAAAATAAAGAGACAGATTGGAATACTTAACCTTATACCACAAATTTTAGCACACCTTTGCACATGTAGTGAGAAGCAGCTGATTCAAGTTGAGGATCACCAGTCATAAAACAAAGCATCAGACTGAATTAGATGTTATAATTTATTTGGAGCAGCTAGCTTCTAGATCAGGCCTGGCCAACCTGTGGCTCTCCAGGTGTTGTGAAACTACAAGTCCTAGCATGCTTTGACGGCACAGGCATAGCCAAAACCTGACAAAGCATACTAGGAGTCGTAATTCCATAACCTCTGGAGAGCTACAGGTTGAGATCTCGGGTGAACCGGAGTTTTGGCTTCTAGTACTGGACACTTCTCCTATTTCTGTTTACAAAAACTCTCTCATACGCCATCTTAGTAACGTGGCAATTGCATTGATCCCGGTTCATTGGAAATCTTCCTCTCCTCCTTCCATTAAGGAGTGGATAGAGAGAGTTGATTTATATTATAACATGGATAACATTGCTCTTGCTGCCGCTGATAAGTTTCGGCAATTTACCACTATATGGTTGCCTTGGACAGAATTTAAACCAGAATTTAACACCTTGCTGAACGCCTAAAGGTTCCACCCACTATTTATTTTCTCCCTCTTACTATGCTTGGATGGGTTAGGTGAAATCGGATTACTTATTGAGACCTGGGTTTTTAGGTGAATGTGACATTGGGTTTTGTCTCCCATATTATCATAAGTAAATGGTGCATTTGTTCCTTGCTATAATGCTGCATTTGATTGATGCTATACCTTAGAGATTACTACTAGACCTGATTACCCCCACCCTCTCCTCTCCTAACATCATTGTTTGTTAACTAATGTTAAACGTGAAGATACGTCATTACATGCTTTCTCATTGTCAAGTCACTTTATCTTATGCTGACAAAATATTTTGCTCCTGTTTTGGTGTCCCTTGACTTGTGCATATGAATCTTCATGAGACTGTGTATCGGTTAATCGTTTTATTTGAAAAATAAAAATAAAGAATAAAAAAAAAAAAAATAATACAGTGAGTTCATACAACCCCTCTTCCTCTGCAGGGGAGTGGTATGTGTTCTTGTTTACTTACATAAATGCAAAGTACATAATTCTACACAAATCCATTATGCACTAGTGCACTACAAACTATAGTATACTATAAAAATAACAAAAATAACAAATTCAATCAGTTGGTGAATGGTAGTATCCCTAAAAAAAAATTTTCTCAGATTTATTTTAGATGCAGAGAACTTTTGAGCCAAAACACATATTGACAAGTATGTATCTTTCAGGTTGGATTACTCTGGTATTGCCCTGCTAATCATGGGAAGCTTTGTGCCATGGCTGTATTACTCATTCTACTGCTCCCCTCAGCCACGTCTTATATATCTGTCAATTGTCTGTGTCCTGGGTATCACTGCAATTATCGTAGCACAATGGGACCGCTTTGCCACACCAAAACATCGCCCAACAAGAGCAGGTAAATTTTCCTTCTGTCAGCATGATTCCTTGGAGATCATGTCATAGAAATATTAGATTATCAATCTGTGCATCAAAATATAACACAAATGTCTGTATTTAGGAAAAGATTGACCTCCAATTGTAGTCCTCTATAGGGATGCATAGACAAAATACTGAAACCATTATTAATTTTATATGGTGCAAACTGTATTTTAGTCGAAAATATTCAAATTCTCCTGATATCTTGCTTACCTAAAGTAAATGTGTTCTATGCTTCTGGGAACACACGTAAACTCTATATTGCAGCTTTAAGGCTATTAGTTGCCCAAAGCAACCAATCTGAATCTATTTAACGGTCTCTAGTATGTAGTATGAGTGCTAGAATCTGATTGGTTGCCATAAGCAACATTTCCACTTTTCGAGTGTGGTACGATTGTCAGCTCAAAAGATCGTCCTATGGCAGCTGTATGGAGACTGCTGGCAATTGACAGCAGTCTCCATTTGAGAAAGTGGCGGTGCTGCAACTCCTATAGTCTCAAAGAGTAATTTACTGAAAGGTAAGTGTTTCTACCTTAACCCTCTGTTTCCCACAGACTAACCGTAACCTTCCCTTATTAAGCCTTAACCCTAACCCTCCATGTCTTGTAGCCTAATCCTAAACCTCCATGTCCTGCAGCCTAACTACAACCCTCCATGCCCCATAGCCTAACCCTAACCTTCCCCTTAAGCCCTAACCCTATACACGGCACAATCGCCACAGCCTGTTGGGGACGGGGAATTAGATACCTTTTCCCAATAGCGATTTTCTATTTCCAGAGGATTTTTGAACAATGATACAACCGCTATTCAGCTGGCAGCTATATTATGTTCGAAATAGAACAGCTTTATTATAAATACACTTTTCTATTGAATATAGGGATCCTTATATTTATGAAATTTTATTTAACTAATGTGCACTGATAATGTTTGCGCCTATGTTGGAATTGGACTGTATCTGCCTGGCGAATAATCTACAGTTGTTCTTGTCATTCCAGGAGTGTTCCTTGGGCTAGGTCTGAGTGGCATTGTTCCGACTCTCCATTTTACTATTGCAGAGGGCTTTGTTAAAGCTACTACAGTGGGACAGATGGGATGGTTCTTCCTAATGGCCATTATGTATATTACAGGAGCTGGTTTGTATGCAGCACGGATTCCTGAACGTTTTTTTCCAGGGAAATTTGATATCTGGGTATGTATGTATGTTTACCAAATTTAGTTATTTAGAAAATGCTTAAAAAAGAAAATAAATACAAAATAATGAAATTCATTAAGCCAGCTGGCACATGTAACCGATTTTTTAATTCATGGTAGATTATTTGTCTTCATATTAAAAAATAAACAAAGCAAAGAACAGAGAAATTTTTCCGCAGAAACACCCTTAACTATATGGGTGTAACTTTCTACACTTGCACACTTCTTTGGGGTGAGTTTGTATAGTCTTTCTTGGAAAAATTGCTTAGTTGTATGAGGCTTTCAAACTAAGTTTTAAATGGCATCATATTTAAAAAATTTTGGAGGACTTTGGCACTTTTGTTGAAGATTTACATTTTTGTTTATCTTTCACAACACTGTTTAATTGTCTTTGTGTGTATTTTCTAACAGTTTTAAGCAGATTTTTTTTTTTTTTGTAGCTTTCTTTACCTTCTTGTGTTTTTGCAGCATGTAGCCATTCATTTTAACAAGATGCCCATAGACTGCTGAGTAAAAAAAAACTCCACAACATTATGCTGCCACGCTTATATTTCAGTACTGGGATGATATTTTCTGTGAAATGTCTGCACCACACATAGCATTTAAGAGTTGGGACCTAATTTTGTTTTGTCTAAATGCAAAACTGTATCCTACCTTTTTAGCCGTATAACCCTGATATAGTATGGATAACTCTTGGGGCCAAATTTACTAAGCTGTTGGTTTGAGAAAGTGGAGATTTTACCCATAGCAATCAATCAGATTCTAGCTGTCACTTTCCTGTTACATACTAGAAAATATCAGCTAGAATCTGATTGATTGCTATGGGCAAAATCTCCACTTTTTACAAACCCTCAGCTTAGTAAATCTAGCCCCTTAAGTGATTTGATTTTGGGTTTCTTCAGAAATTGCATCTTTCTAGCCTCTTCAGTTAAGCAGAGTTCATGAAATTATAGACTAGCTCCCTCAAAGTGATGGTTGGCCTGTTTTTGGCCTCCCTCATAATATTGAGGGCCTAACACAATAAGAGAGCAGCATACATATTTATTAGTAGGTTTTATTTATTCCAGATGGAAAGAAGCATACACAAATGTCATAAAAAATATTTAGACCAGAGTTTAAGTTTATCAAAATTTGTCAAAAGGTATCCTGCACTAAATAATAACCTGGCTGCTGGATTCTCTGGATATGGGGGTCTACCTCCCCATAATGAATCAACAACCAATAAATACAATCTCAGAGAATCCAGCGCTCAAATTACATAAACCACAATCTTTAGTATGATAAAAAAAAATTGTAATAAAAATATAAATCAATTTAAAAGGCTTGATGGAGTCCACGGCCCCGGTACTCGTGGCTTTCATGTGTAGATCTTCTTACCAGACTGAAAGAGTCTTTTGCGACTCTTTCTCAAAGTGATTAGTATCTCTGTTTCCTCTGCCCCCATCATGTCAGCACACTTCCGGGTTATCCCTCCTCTGGAGCCAGACAGGAAAAGAGAAGACACCGGCTGTATAAGAGGACGCCCACCTCCGGTTCCCAGTGTCTTCTTTTTTCCTGTATGGAGTCAGAGAGGAGTGTTAGTTAGAGTAGGAGTCTTACCTGGGTCCCCGACCGAGAAATCTCTGCAGCCGATGCACGTGCATGCAGGCAAGGAGATGAGGCATCGGCCGGCCTCTCAGCGCGTGTGGGAGCGCGGGAACTCCTACCCACTGCTATGTTACCGAGGGTGTGTAAGAGAGGGAGGCAGCATAGCGGAGTTTTGTCTCCGTTTTAGGACCCCGCTATTTTGTTGTAGCCCGTTTTTTTACTACAGCAGTACAGGCGGGAAAATGGCGCTCTGACGTCATAGCGCCCTTTTTAAACTCAAGCTGCACATGGATTCAGTGTCTCAAGCTGGATGCTGCCCTGCATAGTATCTACTGAAGACTCAAGGAATACTGCAGCAACAGGATATTTTTTTTTTTTTTTACCTAAACATTATGCTTGGTATAGCATAAAATTTCAGCATTAGATTAAAGGTATTATGCTGCATAATTTTGGAATTTTTTTTTGTGTAACTAGGAACCTCATCATTGATTCCAGTTACTGTCTCCCACTACATTGTATCATTTTTTCAACTAAATCAACATGTCGATTAGCGCCGCTAGTGTTGAAAGGCAGCAACCAAGAAAGTCGGGGTAAGCCCTTTTTTTTCCTTTGTTTATTGAAAACAGCTTAGTAGCTTAGTTAGTTACTCATATCTTTACTGATCGTATACAAGCAAAGATACGTCCCTTAAAGCTAAACATTAAAAGAAGCACTTGGCAAAATGCTTCCTGTGTGACGCCCAATTAACAGAGAAGGATAAAGGATTAACATGTAAAGACTGTGATACTAGCCAAAAACCATTACCATCTTCACAAGTGCTGGAAATTGTTAGTCTGGCGAAGGCGTCCCTGGTGGACACTTTTGTTACAAAAGAGGATTTGAAAAATTTCTCTCTTAAAAGACCTAGACCTATAGCAAGTGAAGGGTCAGAAGAATCGGAGCCAGAGCAAGGGGAGTGTGTATCAGAAGCTTCTATGGAATCTGAACACACTAGATCACAACAGGAAGATTTCTTTGACCCAGAATTAATTGAAAATCTGTTGAAATTAATTTATAAATCTTTGAAATTGGATGATGAAAAACAAGAATCTTATTTGCAGGAGCTTTTGTTTGCAGAACCCAAGAAGAAAGCGAGAGTATTTCCTCATTCTCAGGCTCTTAAACAGTTAATACTTCAAGAGTGGAAACAACCGGACAAACGACTCGGCCACGAATCGTTAAGTAAAACCTACCCTTTCTCAGCGGAAGATACCAAAAGTTGGGAGGAAGCTCCAAAGGTGGACGCAGCTGTTTCCACACTGTCTAGAAAAACTACACTTCCATTGGATGATATATCGGCGTTTAAAGACGTAATGTAAAAGAAAATGGAGGTAGGCCTCAAAAAGCAGCACTCACTATCAGGTACCTCATTGCAAGCAGCCGCGGCCACCGCCATTACAGCCAGAGTAGCGAGAAGCTGGTGTGGCTCCCTGGAAACGGATATCGTGGATGGTGTTAGGAGAGAAGAACTTCTTAAACAAGTACAAAATATTCAACAAGCCATGGAGTTCTTGTGTCGATCCTCGTTGGATTCTGTGAAACTAGCAGCAAGATCCAGTGCTACATCGGCTGTGGTGAGGAGAGCGTTGTGGTTAAAACCCTGGTTGGCGGATACACAATCCAAGAACAAGCTCCTAATGCTACCTTTTCTGGGAGATTTTCTATTTGGCGCCAATCTCGACGGCATAATTTCAAAATCATCAGGGGGAAAATCAGCCTGGCTTCCACAAGAAAAAGCAAGAAAGTCCTACCAAAATAGATCCACAAGAGGTAACTTTGCGGATTTTAAAGAAGCAAAACAATATCGCCCAGGTAGGGTCTTCAGAAGAGGTCAGCACTTTGGTCCAAGAGCTAATTTTCGTGGGCAACGAGGAAGGGACATTTGATCCACTCTCAAATACATGGCACAATGATGTTCTGCCGGCCAGCCTGAAAATCACAGTGGGAGGAAGGCTTGCGAAGTTTTTCAACATTTGGGTCAGTTCTACCACCGACAAATGGGTCCTGAATATAATAGCCCATGGATACAAGATAGAATTTGCAAGAGACCCTCAGCCACATTTTACAGAATCACCAACTCCACAAGACAAAGAAGAGTATCTAGCCTTGAAAGACAGTCTTTTAACAATGTTACAACAACAAGTGGTCGTAGATATTCCAAATCAGAAGAGATTTCAGGGAGTATACTCCCGATTTTTCATAGTAAAGAAAGCAAATGGAGGATATCGCGCCATCTTAGACCTCCGAAATCTCAACAAGGCTATAAAAGTAGGATCATTCAAGATGGAGTCGGTAAATACAGTACTGATGAACTTACGGCAAAGCGCCTTTATGACTACTATCAATCTCAAGGACGCTTACCTTCACATACCAATCTTCGCAAACCACCAAAAATGTTTAAGATTTATGATTTTCGGGAAGCACTTTCAGTATGTAGCCCTTCCTTTTGGGCTGGCCACATCCCCAAGAACATTCTCAAAAGTACTTGTTGTGCTAATAGAGCTGCTAAGGTTACGAGGGATACCAATATGGCCGTACTTGGACGACCTTCTAATTGCAGCAGACTCAGCAACACAAGCCCAGTCATTCACAGCCACGGTTATACATACAGTGGAAAACCATTGATGGCTTATAAACGTGGAAAAAAGTAATCTTACTCCTTCCACGAGAATAAAATATTTGGGAGTATTAATAAATACAGACTTTATGACAGCCAGCCTCACGGTGGAGAGAATAGACAAGATGATCTCTCAAGTAAAGAAACTAAAGTACAAATGCCGAGTTCAGTCAGAAGACTATGAAAATTTTGGGTCTGATGTCGGCAGCGCTTGACGTACTACCGTGGCAAGGTCACACATGCGTCCGCTTCAAACAAGTTTTTATTTTCAATGGAACAAGGATCCCAAGGACAAAGCTCAAAGCATTATTCTTTCAACAGATGTAAGAAGATCTCTCAATTGGTGGCTGGACAGAAAGCGACTATAAGCAGGAAAGTCTTTTCGGATGATTTCGCCAGTAGTAGTGACGACGGATGTAAGCGCTTCAGGATGGGGGGCAGTATGCAACCGCGAATTAATCCAGGGATCCTGGCCCAGAAGTGTACTCCAGAATCACTCCAACATAAAGGAGATGAAGGCAGTGACTCAGGCCCTCAAGCATCTTCCTCAGGTGAAGGGATGTGCAGTGACAATTCAAACAGACAACAAAGCAGTTGTCTCGTATATAAACAGACAAGGCGGGACAAGGAGTTCCGCGTTAAGACTAGAAACAAAACAATTGATGATCTGGGCAGAGAAGCATCTGCTGGATCTAAGAGCAGTATACATCGTGGGAAAAGACAATGTTGCTGCGGACTTTCTCAGCCGTCATGTGATGGACCAATCAGAATGGCAGCTGAACAAACAGGTGTTTTTTCATCTAACAAACCAATGGGGGGAACCAGAGATAGATCTCATGGCCTCTTCAAAAAACAGTCAAGTAAGTAAGTATTATTCAAGGTACCGGGAACCCCAGGCACTGGCAGTAGATGCACTGAGGGTACCATGGAACTTCCAAAAAGCTTACGTCTTCCCGCCTGTCACCATGATCCCGCAAGTACTCAGAAAACTGGAAGAAGAGCGGGTTACAGTCATAGCCATACTACCATTCTGGCCGAGGAGGCCATGGTTTTCAAAGATATTGCAGATCACAATAGACGGTCCTTGGGCCTTACCCAACATACCGGATCTCTTATGCCAGGGGCAACTTCTTCATCCAGACCCCGGGTCACTCAAATTGACGGCCTGGCTCTTGAAAGGTCGAACTTAGAAAGACAAGGTTTTTTGTCAAAAGTCACAACCATCCTTCTTAAAGCAAGAAAACTAACTACTTGCAACACATACTGGAGGATTTGGAGGACTTTTTCATACTGGTCTCAAAGAACGGGTGCATCACACACTAGCATTCCTACAATCCTGGAGTTTCTACAGGCGGGCCTAGACAAGGGCTTTGCAGTAAGTTCCCTCAAGGTACAGATTGCGGCACTAAGTGCTATGCTAGATGAAAAAATAGCAGACAATAAGTACGTCATAAGATTTTTACAAGCTGTGAATAAGGTAAAACCGCCTATTAGAAATCCCTTACCTCCATGGGACTTGAACTTGGTTCTGGAGACCCTTACAACGGCACCTTTTGAACCATTGTCAGAAATTAATTTAAGATTATTAAACTTGAAGGTGTTATTCCTAGTAGCTATAACATCGGCAAGGAGGATTTCAGAACTTCAGGCCCTATGGGCAAAGAAACCTTACCTAATCTTTTTGCCGGGGAAAGTGGTATTGAGAACAAATCCTCTATTTCTACCAAAAGTCGTTTCCAATTTCCATCTGAATCAAGAAATTTAATTACCTGCATTATGTTCTAATCCAAGTAACCATCTGGAACAGAAATTCCATACTTTAGATTTAGTAAGAGCTATTTCCATTTACTTACAGAGAACTGCCAATTTTAGAAAGACAGATCAACTATTTGTCTTGACAGAAGGAGTTAAGAAAGGAAGTCCAGCCTCCAAGGGCACTTTAGCTAGTTGGATAAGAGCATACATCTTAAAGCCTACCATTTTAAAGGAGAGACTCCACCTTCAGGCATTAAAGCTTATTCAACGAGGGCCATGGCCAAGAAGCTGCTTCAATTACTGAAATATGTAAAGCGGCAGGATGGTCTTCAATTAACACCTTCTGTGAACACTATAAATTGGACATTCTATCCTCAGCTGAAGCAAGCTTTGGTAGACGAGTATTAAGTGCTGTTGTCGTTTAACTTAATATTCTTTATTTGTATTATCATTTTTTAATATTCTGTTTATTATTATTTCTCCCTACCCGTGGTTATAACTGCTTTGGTATGACCCGGAAGTGTGCTGACAGGATGGGGGTAGAGGAAACTATAGATTATTCACCTGTTAATATGATTTCCTCTACTCCATCATGTCAGCACACACATTCCCTACCCTGTGTGTTGTGTGTTCACATTAATGGTTGAGTTTTGTTTTAAAGAGCTATATGAAGTATGAAGACACTGGGAACTGGAGGTGGGCGTCCTCTTATACAGCCAGTGTCTTCTCTTTTCCTGTCTGGCTCCAGAGGAGGAGGAATAACTCGGAAGTGTGCTGACATGATGGAGTAGAGGAAACCATATTAACAGGTGAACAATCTATAGTTTCTCTTCTCTTAAACGCTGCCTGCTCATGTGCCGCATAATTACCAATCACTATGACATTTTAACCCCTTCAGCAATCAGACTTCAATATGCACAATCCTATATGCAACTTCTATCCACTGAGTATCTATTTATTACTATATTGTATCTTTTTTTATGCACCTGTATGTTACTTTGTAACTTGTATAAAATAAATGATACACTTTAAAAACAATTTTAAAATTAGATGATCATTTTTCTTGGGTAAACTGGGGAAAAAGTTTTTTATACAAACTTTTTTTTCTTGTAAATAGTTATTATATTTCTTGATTCTTATCTATCTCTATTGCACTACCCTTCCCATAATTTCTCTAGTCTATCCATATCGGAATATATATATATTCTTTGAGTTTGAGGGGTGGAGGACATGATGGGTGATGCTGGGTGGAGGACATGATGGGTGATGCTGGGTGCAGGACATGATGGGTGATGCTGGGTGGAGGACATGATGGGTGATGCTGGGTGGAGGACATGATGGGTGATGCTGGGTGGAGGACATGATGGGTGATGCTGGGTGGAGGACATGATGGGTGATGCTGGGTGGAGGACATGATGGGTGATGCTGGGTGGAGGACATGATGGGTGATGCTGGGTGGAGGACATGATGGGTGATGCTGGGTGGAGGACATGATGGGTGATGCTGGGTGGAGGACATGATGGGTGATGCTGGGTGCAGGACATGATGGGTGATGCTGGGTGGAGGACATGATGGGTGATGCTGGGTGGAGGACATGATGGGTGATGCTGGGTGGAGGACATGATGGGTGATGCTGGGTGGAGGACATGATGGGTGATGCTGGGTGGAGGACATGATGGGTGATGCTGGGTGGAGGACATGATGGGTGATGCTGGGTGGAGGACATGATGGGTGATGCTGGGTGGAGGACATGATGGGTGATGCTGGGTGGAGGACATGATGGGTGATGCTGGGTGCAGGACATGATGGGTGATGCTGGGTGGAGGACATGATGGGTGATGCTGGGTGGAGGACATGATGGGTGATGCTGGGTGGAGGACATGATGGGTGATGCTGGGTGGAGGACATGATGGGTGATGCTGGGTGGAGGACATGATGGGTGATGCTGGGTGGAGGACATGATGGGTGATGCTGGGTGGAGGACATGATGGGTGATGCTGGGTGGAGGACATGATGGGTGATGCTGGGTGGAGGACATGATGGGTGATGCTGGGTGCAGGACATGATGGGTGATGCTGGGTGGAGGACATGATGGGTGATGCTGGGTGGAGGACATGATGGGTGATGCTGGGTGGAGGACATGATGGGTGATGCTGGGTGGAGGACATGATGGGTGATGCTGGGTGGAGGACATGATGGGTGATGCTGGGTGGAGGACATGATGGGTGATGCTGGGTGGAGGACATGATGGGTGATGCTGGGTGGAGGACATGATGGGTGATGCTGGGTGGAGGACATGATGGGTGATGCTGGGTGCAGGACATGATGGGTGATGCTGGGTGGAGGACATGATGGGTGATGCTGGGTGGAGGACATGATGGGTGATGCTGGGTGGAGGACATGATGGGTGATGCTGGGTGGAGGACATGATGGGTGATGCTGGGTGGAGGACATGATGGGTGATGCTGGGTGGAGGACATGATGGGTGATGCTGGGTGGAGGACATGATGGGTGATGCTGGGTGGAGGACATGATGGGTGATGCTGGGTGGAGGACATGATGGGTGATGCTGGGTGCAGGACATGATGGGTGATGCTGGGTGGAGGACATGATGGGTGATGCTGGGTGGAGGACATGATGGGTGATGCTGGGTGGAGGACATGATGGGTGATGCTGGGTGGAGGACATGATGGGTGATGCTGGGTGGAGGACATGATGGGTGATGCTGGGTGGAGGACATGATGGGTGATGCTGGGTGGAGGACATGATGGGTGATGCTGGGTGGAGGACATGATGGGTGATGCTGGGTGGAGGACATGATGGGTGATGCTGGGTGCAGGACATGATGGGTGATGCTGGGTGGAGGACATGATGGGTGATGCTGGGTGGAGGACATGATGGGTGATGCTGGGTGGAGGACATGATGGGTGATGCTGGGTGGAGGACATGATGGGTGATGCTGGGTGGAGGACATGATGGGTGATGCTGGGTGGAGGACATGATGGGTGATGCTGGGTGGAGGACATGATGGGTGATGCTGGGTGGAGGACATGATGGGTGATGCTGGGTGGAGGACATGATGGGTGATGCTGGGTGCAGGACATGATGGGTGATGCTGGGTGGAGGACATGATGGGTGATGCTGGGTGGAGGACATGATGGGTGATGCTGGGTGGAGGACATGATGGGTGATGCTGGGTGGAGGACATGATGGGTGATGCTGGGTGGAGGACATGATGGGTGATGCTGGGTGGAGGACATGATGGGTGATGCTGGGTGGAGGACATGATGGGTGATGCTGGGTGGAGGACATGATGGGTGATGCTGGGTGGAGGACATGATGGGTGATGCTGGGTGCAGGACATGATGGGTGATGCTGGGTGGAGGACATGATGGGTGATGCTGGGTGGAGGACATGATGGGTGATGCTGGGTGGAGGACATGATGGGTGATGCTGGGTGGAGGACATGATGGGTGATGCTGGGTGGAGGACATGATGGGTGATGCTGGGTGGAGGACATGATGGGTGATGCTGGGTGGAGGACATGATGGGTGATGCTGGGTGGAGGACATGATGGGTGATGCTGGGTGGAGGACATGATGGGTGATGCTGGGTGCAGGACATGATGGGTGATGCTGGGTGGAGGACATGATGGGTGATGCTGGGTGGAGGACATGATGGGTGATGCTGGGTGGAGGACATGATGGGTGATGCTGGGTGGAGGACATGATGGGTGATGCTGGGTGGAGGACATGATGGGTGATGCTGGGTGGAGGACATGATGGGTGATGCTGGGTGGAGGACATGATGGGTGATGCTGGGTGGAGGACATGATGGGTGATGCTGGGTGGAGGACATGATGGGTGATGCTGGGTGCAGGACATGATGGGTGATGCTGGGTGGAGGACATGATGGGTGATGCTGGGTGGAGGACATGATGGGTGATGCTGGGTGGAGGACATGATGGGTGATGCTGGGTGGAGGACATGATGGGTGATGCTGGGTGGAGGACATGATGGGTGATGCTGGGTGGAGGACATGATGGGTGATGCTGGGTGGAGGACATGATGGGTGATGCTGGGTGGAGGACATGATGGGTGATGCTGGGTGGAGGACATGATGGGTGATGCTGGGTGCAGGACATGATGGGTGATGCTGGGTGCTGGACACTATTTGGTTCAAAATATTTTTTTTCTGTATTCTTCCTCCTAAAAACTAGGTGCGTCTTATGGTCAGGTGCGTCTTATGGTCCGAAAAATACGGTAAATATATAAAAACCGGTCGCTAATATTGCCCAAATGGGAAATAATTAGGACTATTCTATACGAATAGACTAGAGAAATTCTGGGAAGGGTAGTGCAATAGAGATAGATAAGAACCGAGGAAAATAATAACTATTTATAAGTATAAGGGATAGATAGAAACAAAGAAATATAATAACTATTTATAAGAATAAGAGGTTCGTATAAAAAATCTTTTTTCCCAGTTTACCCAAGTAATGAAACATGGAATGTCTCACTTTAGTATAGAGGTAAATCCTGTAAAATAAATATTTCCAAGTACTTAAACTTTTCAGACTCTACAATCTCTCTGCTTATTTACCAAAATAACTCTGACTTCCTTGCTCCTCCATACTCAAAGGGCCTGATCCAGACCTACGCACTAGCCCCGATCGTATTTCTGCACATCGTAAATACAATACACTCCCCTTGGTCGACCGTAATTTCACCTCCTTACGCTTGCTGAACCCTACCTTAACTTTTCCTAGCGTAAGTATGTCCGGTCGTAATCACGCGATGTTCATAACAGCCTAACCACACGCATACTGTACGATTTAAATGCACCACCCCCACCTACATTTCGTAACTGCATCGTACTAACGGCAATCGTAATATAGGCACACCATTTCGCCACTGTTACGGACAAACGATTTACAGCTACGGTCAACAACGAGTTAGGACAGGAAGTAGTCACTGTGCGCTAGTGCAGTGCCTGTTTTTAGACTATTTTACGTTTATGACAGGCTTATTTACGCCCGCGGGCGTAGTTCTGGATCAGACCCAATGTTATTTAACTGACATGCATGCAGCCGCTGAACCCAGGCGTTGCCTGGTTTGCCATGCAGAACGTTTTTAGCAGCTGTAGGCTAGTCTATGTCTGTGTCCATGGCTGCTTAGTCTGCAGCCAAACTTTGATCTCACTTCCAAGTTCAAGTCCACTGCTGGAACAGGTTTAGAGCGGGAATTGTCTACATCTATTTAAAGATTGCATGTACGCAATCTACGTAACGAAACACTAAGTAGATAGTGTAAAATAGTTACTACACATGCGTAGTAGCTATAAACGCACAAATAGGCATGTAAGAAATTTTGGGGTTGTGAATCCGGTCCGTTTTCTCTAACGAGTGTAAGTATCCTGACAAAAAAGTTAAATCATTAAGTAAAATGTCTCGGATTGTATTCTTTTTCCCCAAAAGAAATAAGAAACTGGGAGGAAACTCCAAGGGTAAATGCAGCTGTTTCACTCATCGCTAAAAGAACAACACTTCTCCTAGAAGACGCTGATGCGTTCAAGGACTGTATGGACGAATGGAAATGAGCCTCAAGAAAAGTTTCAGGTACGGCTTTAAAACAAGCAGTCACCACGGCAGTAACTTCACGAGTATTACACGTGTGGGGCAGTGAGATGGAGAAGAATTGGACACAATTAAGAGCAGCGAGTTACTTAAAATTATACAAGATATGCAATTAGTAGTCAAATTTTTGTGTGAATCATCTATGGACTCTATAAAACTAGCGGCTAGATCTAGAGCAACAACCACAGCCATAAGAAGAGCAATTATGGTTAAAACCGTGGGCAGCTGACACCCATCTAAATCTAGACTGTTAGCACTACCTTTTGGGGGAGAATATTTATTTGGACCCAAATTGGATTAAATTATTTCCAAAATATCAGTGGGGGGAATCATCCTGGCTTCCCCAAGAAAGAACATCCAAAAGAAGATATGGACCTAGAAGCTTTAGAACTCTTCAGACAAAGTCCTAGGAAGCAAGATTATACAGACCAGGAAGGGCTTATTTTAAACGATTTCAATCAAATACGTCTACACAGAATTTTCGTGCTTCCAGAATAGGGACATTTTTTTTTTTGTCCCTATATGCAATGAAGCCAGATTATCAGAACCCCTTCCACAAGTGGCAGTGGGAGGAAGGTTGAATGCTTTCTTAAACCAGTGGACTATAACTACCTCGGACAGATGGATATGTCAGATAGTGGAAGAGGATTATGCCTTAGAATTCAAGGAAAGACCCCCCAAGGAGTTTTTCCGGGCATCACCAATTCCATGGATACCGAAAAAGAGACAAGCACTACAGGACAGCCTGAAGACTCTACTTTCACAAAAGGTAATTGTGAAAGTACCACTTCTGGAATAAAAAAAGGGGATGTTATTAAAGAAATTTCATTGTGAAGCAGCAGATGGGGATTTTGTACAATCGTAGATTTAAGACTGGTATACAGGTTCATTTTCTCTGCAATTTTAATTTGGAATCATTATCAACTATTATTCCAGGCCTAAGCAGTGGAGCTTTTGTGACATCCATCAACCTACGGTATGCCTATCTTCATATACCAATATATCCTCCTCATAAAAATATTTCTCAGGTTTTATGTGTTCCAACAACACTTTCAGTTCAGACCTCTCCCTTTTGGCCTTTTAACTTCCCCAAGGACATTTACAAAAGTTCTTATTCCAGTGATAGCATTTCTCAGACTGGAAGGGTTACAACTATGGCCGTACTTAGATGACCTTTTGATAGCAGCCAAAAACCAAGCACAAATGGAGGTACACATTACAAGGGTCATCACGGCTGGATAGTGAACTGGGAAAAAAACTGCTACAACCAGTACAAAGATTGAAATATTTGGGAGTAATCTTAGACACCGTCTAAATGAAAGTATTCTTATCTCCAGAAAGAGAGAAGAAACTAATGCAAGTCCGGAAACGGCCCTTGATCTCAGCAGAGGATTACATGAGGATCCTAGGCCTGATCCAGAACTACGATGCTGTGCATACTAACGCCGGCGTAACAGAGTGTAATTCCGCCAGGACCAGAGCGTAACTTAAAATCCCTGCCTCATTTCCCTGCCTTTCCCCACCTACCTTCCCTAACTGTAGCGTAGTTTTGGTGCTCGTAACCTAGGAACACCCTTTCAACCGTAACTATGCTACAGTTAGGGACGCCAGATCCTCAGTAAAGGAAATATCTAGTTACGCCGGGAAACATCTGCCCGGTACATGCGCAGATCGGATAAGCAGCCGATCTTTTGCATGCGCCCGCCAAAACTACGGTGGCGGGCGTTGTTCTGGATCAGCCCCCATGGGAGCCCTTCAGACAAGGTATCTAGATCAGTGGAACGGAAACTATGCAGACTGGGAACAACTGATTCACTTGTCTCCCAAATTAATAAAAGAGCTATGGTGGTGGACCAACCTAAGGTAAGGAACAGCTTTCGACACACAAGAACCAATAGTTTTGGTAACTGATTCTAGCTCATCAGGCTGGAAAGCTGTCTGCAATGCATATAACACACAATGAATATGGGATTCCAAAAGAAGAGACGACCACTCCAACGTAAGGAAGTTAAAAGCAGCGCTCATGGCGTGTCTACACTTTCAGCACCTTTTGATAGGGAAAAGACTAAATGTGCAATCAGACAAGAAGATGGTGGTTGCACATATAAGTTATCAGGGAGGAGCAAAGAGCAAGAGTGTGATGGCAGTATGCAAACTTCTTCTGGAATGGGCAGAAGAAAACTTGGAAGAAGTATCAGCAGTATTCATAGCAGGAAATTTAAATGACACTGCAGATTCGCTGAGCAGAGTCACTCTACATCCAGGAGAGTGGGAGTTAGATCAGGCAACATTTAAGCATTTAACCTGAAGATGGGGACGTCCAGAAATAGAATTCATGGTGACTTGCAACAAAAGGAAAGTGGAAAAATATTTCTCCCGATTCAAGGAACAGAGGCAGTGGACACACTATCAGTAATATGGGAAAACCAATTAGGATATATATTTCCTCTCACACCCATGATACAAAGGGTGCTAAACAAGATAAACTCCTCTCAGACAACAGTAGTAACAATTTTCCCATTTTGACCAAGAAGAGCTTTGTTTCTGCAGGTAACTAATATGGAAATATACAAACTTTGGAGACTATAACTAATTCCAAGCCTACTAATGCAAAGGAAAGTGGACCATCCAGATACAGGAATATTCAAGCTCACGGATTGGCTATTAAGGTCAACAACTTTCAAAGATTGATATTCTCATCCAAGGTAAAATCAACACTAAAATCTAGAAAGCCCACGACGGTAAAAATTTATTATAGAGTATAGGACATTTTTATTAAATGGTTTAAGAAAGATAACCAGGATGCCTTTCCCATGTCAAAAAAGACAATATTAGACTTTCTTCAGTCAGGTTTGAACATGGGATTAGCGTTAAGTACATTGAAGGTGCATATCTCAGCACAAGTGTGATGTATGATCAAACTGGGAGATATTAAATATATTAAAACAATTTATACAGGCTGCAACCAGAGTCAGACCAATGTTTAAAAACCTATACCACCATGGAATTTAAATATGGTGTTAGATGCATTAACCAGCAGTCCATTTAAACCTCTGGAAAGCTCGCAACTAAAGTTCATGTCATGAAAAGTAGCCTTCCTAGTAGCAACACCTTTAGCTAGGAGGTTATTAGAACTACAGGCATTATGAGCAGAAGAACCATGTACATGTTTTTTCCAAAATAAAGTGGTACTAAGAACAAATCCAGATTTCCTTCCCAGAGTAGTTTTTAAGTTTTATATCAACTAGTAGATAATTCTCCCTTCACTATGTCCAAATCCCATAGCAGATAAAGAGATTAAATTTCATACTCTAGACTTAGTTTGATACTTTATATTGATAGAACTTCAAGTATTAGGAAATCTAGACAACTTTTCATTATGCCATTGGGAAAAACAAGGGCAGGCCAGCCACAAAGTCTACCATTGCTAGATGGTTTAAGTCTGCAATACAAGTTTATGTAACCAATGATATGGAAATTCCAACAGGTATTAAAGCTTATTCCACAAGAGCCATGTCTGCTTCCTGGGTGGAAAAAACATCAACTTCAATTACAGACCTTTGCGAAGTAGCAGGATGGTCTTCTTTACATACTTTCTCTAAACATCAGCAGATGTCCGTTTTAAAAGAAAAGTTTTGAGTGCTGTAGTAAAGGGAGGAGCACTTATTCACAGCAGCAGGCTCTTTTTCTTATCCTGGCTCAAGCACGTGGGGAAATACCTACAGGTGTTTGCTGCCATGGAGGAGTCCAGGAAATCCAATTATCAGGCATAATTTACCGCCATCAAATTACATAACACTTTACATTACAATATTTCACAATCCTTGCCCCATTGGAGCTACATTCTAATTTCCCTAAAACAAACACACACACACACGGGTTAATATAGTCAGCAACGAATAACGCAACTAGCATGTTTTTGGAGTATGGAAGGAAACCCATGCAGACAAAGGAAGAACATAACACAAGAAAACACAGGCTGTGCTTCTAATTCAATATATGAAATTTGTACAAGTGTGTATATAAATGGAGAGGTGCAGCAAGGCCCAAAGTGACCACTGTGTAACTACAAGGAACCAAAGAGGTCCGGCGCTCCAAACAAACATTATATAACACTATCTGTCAGCACATACATAAAAAGGAGGTTTAGTTCACAATATAGCTATATTGGGTTAAGGTCACCTTCCTAGCGTCAAGGCACCTCCTGTAGGTGAGTCGCTATCCATATGCTATATGTGTACTCGGGAGGTCTGTATTAAGACACTCCTGCCATTTGAACAATGTGCAGTGGCCATATTGGGGGACACTTAGGGGTATATTTAAAAAGGTCAATTTTTTAAAGCGATTTTAAATTGACGGACCTCACTGCGATAGACCGCAATTGTTTTGCAAAAATCGCTGTTTACGAAGTGTCAATTTTTTATTTCCTCCTCCTCTCCATGTCAGCCGTAACACCTGGGTTATATCCACCTCCTTGGAGCCAGACAGGAAGGAAGAAGACGCTGCAGTATATAAGACCATGCCTCCCTGCAGTCCTTGTCTTCTTCCTTCCTGTTAGGGGCCAGAGAGGTGATTAGTCAGGGAGTTATTACCTTTTATTTTCAAGCAGACTCTCTCCCAGTCCATCGCATCGCTGTGACCTGGCAAACGCTCTTATGCCAGTCTAAGGAGCACGTGAGTGAAGCTTCCGTTTGCCCGCCCCTACTGACAAGTCGAGGGCGGGCAGGAACTGACGTTGCGGCGCTAGGGGACAGAGAAGCCACTAGATGGCTTGCTCTGAGTGTCCGTAGCCCGGGTGAATCAGCTGAACGCGGGCAATGACGTCATAGCCGGGCGCCGGCTTTAAAACACGTGTTTTCCCCTTCAGTAACGCTGACCTGCAGAGTGGAAGCTAGACAGCACACAGCGGATGGAGCTCTGTCAGCAGCAGGAGGACAGCAGTCAGCTACTGAACCACCAATGTAAGATGCAACTTTTATACTATGGCAACATGTATACTATGGCAAGATGATTTTATGATGTCTAAGGCTGCATATCATATGCTTAAGTGTGTATCATATTACAGAGTGGATACAAGCTTCTTGTGAAACTGCATGAAAGGGTTCCTTCTTAGAAGATTGACCTGCATGTTACAAGGTGATTACATTTATTACTTGCTTAAGGGAGTTGATTTGTTAGTTACACATCATTATTTTATTCAGTTCAAGACTCTTGCTTGGCCACTTCTATCCTTCATAATGAGCAATTCTGAAGAAAAAAAGACACAGCCTAAAAAGACTGGGTGAGCGTTACTCCATTATTTTATTAGAATTTTTTTATTTACAGTTAGTTATTATAGCCAGTTGTTTTATTGCAGACCAGAGACTGCCAAGGAGAAGGCGGATATTAAAAGCAAACACAAAAAATTACACACAGACAAGTGTACAGCATGTGATAAACCATTACCTGAAAATTATCAGGGATTAGCCTGTGAAGAGTGTGCTCCTAAAGAGCATAGAATTCCGCCATCCCAAATAAATGAGATAGTTCAGCTTATGAAAGCAACGTTCTCAGAAACGTTTGTAACCAAAGAAGATTTAAAAGCCCTAACCCTTAAAAGGTCAAGGTCAAGCCTGAGGGAAGCTTCAGAGGAATCTATCAGAGAAGAATTTGTTGTATTATCAGAAGATTCAGGGCAGTCTGAGGCAAGATCAGAAGCGTCACAAGCAGAGGCAGGCTTTTATCCCGTATTAGTTGAAAATCTTGTAAGATTGATAAATAAATCATTAAAAATTGAGGAGGACAAAGAGGAAGCAAAGTTGCAAGACCTTTTATTTAAAGAAGGCAAAAAGAAAAGTAAAGTTTTTCCCTTGTCTCAAACATTGAAAGATACAGTGATGGAAGAATGGAGGCACCCAGATAAAAAATTACCGAATGCCAATAAAATATCTAAAATGTACCCCTTTGTACCAGAGGACACAAGAAAATGGGAGGAACCGCCAAGAGTAGATGCGGCCATTGCCAGAATTTCTAAACGCACAACCTTGCCACTAGAGGATGCAGTTGTCTTTAAAGATAGTATGGATAAAAAAATTGAAATTGGGCTAAAAAAAACAGCATACTATCGCAGGTACGGCTTTGAAGCCAGCGGCAGCCATAGCCATAACTTCAAGAATCTTAAGAAGTTGGTGCAGTGATCTGGAATCAAACATTCTTGATGGTATTAAAAGGTCTGATTTAGTCAAGACTATGCAGGACATTCTATTGGCAGTAGAATATCTGTGTGAGGCATCGATGGACTCAGTGAGGCTGGCGGCAAGAGCTGGAGCAACTGCAGCTGTTACAAGGCGGGCGTTATGGTTAAGACCATGGTCGGCAGACTCACACTCAAAAAACAAGTTATTGTCATTACCTTTCCAGGGTGAATACCTATTTGGGTAAAAACTGGATGAAATTATTACCAAAACAACAGGTGGTAAATCATCTTGGTTGCCACAAGAGAAGAATGGAAAAAGACCCTTTTTCAGCAGATCTTATAGAGGAAAAGCGTCTGAATTTAAAGAGGCCAGGTCTTATAGACCAGGTAGAGCTTATAGAAGAGGTCAATCATCAACCTCAAGATTTGGGTTTCGTGGACAGAGAGGTAGAGACATCCGATCTACTCTCAGAAATATGTCTCAATGACAATCCACAACAGGAATGTGCGGTAGGCGGCAGACTGAAGTATTTCTACAACCACTGGGTGAACAACATATCAGACAAATGGGTACTGGATATCATAAAAGAAGGATACAAGGTGGAATTCATAAAAAAACCAAGACATCTGTTTTATGCGTCTCCAATGCCGGAAGGAGACTCAGAGAAGGAAGCGCTAGTGTCAAGTCTCAACAATTTGATTCAACAAAATGTAGTGACGAGGCTTCCTCAAACAGAGAAAATTCGGGGATTCTATTCAAGATTTTTTGTGGTAACAAAAGCCAATGGAGGGTTCAGGACCATCCTAGACCTCAGAAAACTAAACAGCATGATAAAAGTAAAAAAATTCAAGATGATCTCTGTAAAAACTATCCTTCCAGATCTATTACCCGGCATGTACATGACATCAGTGGATTTAAAAGACGCCTACCTGCATGTTCCAATTCACCAAGCTCACCAAAAATTCTTAAGATTCGCGATAGGAGGAAAACCCTATCAATTCACAAGTCTACCATTCGGCCTAGCAACATCTCCAAGAACCTTCTCCAAGGTACTAGTAACAATTATTGCCAACCTACGTCTAGAAGGCATCTGCTTATGGCCCTATCTGGACGATATTTTAATTGCGGCAAAAACAAGGATTCTGGCGCAACAGCATACACAAAGAGTCATCTCCGTATTGGAAGATCACGGGTGGATCATAAACACAGAAAAGAGTCATCTGTCTCCATCCACAAGGGTAAGCTACCTAGGGGTAGTAATAGATACGACACTTATGTCGGTAAGTCTGACGCCAGTCCGAGCCCAAAAATTAATGCAACAGTTACAAAGTGTGCTACACCGCTCGCACATTTCAGCAGAGGAATTTATGAAAACCTTAGGTCTGATGTCGGCAGCGTTAGAAACAAGATTGTGGGGGAGACTCCACATGAGAGCAGCGCAAAGCTGCCTGCTTCAACAATGGGACAGAAATCCTCACGATTTACAACAAAGTGTAAGGATATCTCAGCAGGCAAAAGAAAATTTTCGCTGGTGGCTAGACGAAAACGCTCTGGCGGAAGGCAAATCTTTTTTCAGTCAAGTACCCGTAACAATAACGACAGATGCAAGCAATTCAGGCTGGGGAGCCGTGTGCAACGGTCAGTTGGCACAAGGGACTTGGTTAGAGGAACAAAGGTCCCAGCATTCCAACGTAAGAGAGATGTTGGCAGTACACCAAGCTCTTCTGTCATTTCAGAATATGATCAGGGGAAAAGCGGTAAGAATACAGTGCGACAACAGCTCCACAGTAGCATATTTAATCAAACAGGGCGGCACCAAAAGCAAGTCCCTGATGGATGCAGCGCAACTGGTTCTGTACTGGGCAGAGGAACATCTACTATATCTCACAGCAGTACATATAGCAGGAAAGCAGAACATACAAGCAGACTTCTTAAGTCGCAACGACATACAAAAAGCAGAGTGGAAGCTAGACAGCAATGTCTTCAGACAAATTGTACTAAAATGGGGCCAACCACAGATAGACCTCATGGCGTCAAAACAAAACAAACAGCTAACACGATATGTGTCAAGGCACAGAGACCCTCAAGCCTGGGCAGTAGACGCACTATCCATACCTTGGAATTTCCAACTAGGTTACATATTCCCTCCTGTAGTTATGATTCCCCAGGTCTTGAGGAAATTACAACAGGAGACGGCCACAGTGATAGCAATATTACCGTTTTGGCCCAGAAGGCCATGGTTTCAAAAGATCCTGCAGCTATCAATAGACCAACCATGGTCTCTGCCTCAACGAGCAGATCTACTGACTCAAGGAGGAGTGGCGCATCCGGACCCAACCTCGATGAGGTTGACGGCCTGGTTACTGAGAGGTCAGCACTAGAGCAAAAAGGGTTTTCAGACAGAGTTATTAAAACTCTATTGGCAGCAAGAAAACCATCCACTTCTGTTATATACCATAAGGTGTGGAAAAAGTTTTGTTTTTGGGCAAAAGACAAAGGCTTCAGAGAACCAAAAATTGCTGTCATCCTGGACTTTCTGCAAGAAGGACTGGATAGAAAGTTAGCAGTCAGTACGCTAAAGGTACAGGTGTCTGCTTTATCCGCTTTATTGAATTTAGATTTGGCCAAGAATAAATATGTCTGTAGATTTTTCCAAGCTGCGAAAAAAATACGGCCCAGGATTAGAGAACCCTTTGCACCATGGGACCTAAATATGGTTCTTAATGTTCTCACGGCACACCCGTTCGAGCCTTTGGAGGAGGTAAACTTGAAGTTTCTCACCTGGAAGGTGACCTTTCTTGTAGCAATAACCTCGGCAAGGAGGGTCTCAGAGTTACAGGCCTTATGGGTTGAACCACCATACCTGAATTTTTTCCAAGATAAAGTGGTACTACGTACTAACCCTAAATTTCTACCTAAGGTGGTTTCTACCTTCCACCTCAACCAGGACATTGTTCTGCCCTCACTATGTCCAAATCCAGTGAAAGAGAAAGAAAAGAAATTCCATTCCCTAGATCTAGTAAGGGCCTTACGGATCTATATTGATAGGACTTCAAGTATCAGGAAGTCAAAACATTTATTTGTCCTTACAGAAGGTACTGGTAAGGGGAATCAGGCCTCAAAGGCCTCAATTGCTAGATGGATAAGATCCTGTATAGCTGAAGCTTACCAAATTAAGGGTAAAGAAATACCTAAATATCTTAAAGCCCATTCAACACGTTCCATAGCTACGTCCTGGGCAAATAAAGAATCCGCTTCTACGCAAGAAATTTGTAAGGCGGCAGGATGGACATCTATCCATACATTTGCGAAACACTATAAGTTAGATGTAATGGCATCAGCGGATGCTAAGTTTGGAAGGCGCGTTCTTAGCGCTGTAGTTTAAGTTATTGAGGTCTGCCCACCCAGTGAATGTAACTGCTTGGGTATGACCCAGGTGTTACGGCTGACATGGGGAGGAGGAGGAAAGCACAGATTATCACCTGTTAATATGTTTTCCTCGACTCCTCCATGTCAGCCCGTAATTCCCGGCCCTAAAGTTGTTATTATAATTATTATTGTTTATGTGTGTTGTTCTGTTAACCTAAAAGCTTTATTATAGCTGAGTAAAGATGAAGACAAGGACTGCAGGGAGGCATGGTCTTATATACTGCAGCGTCTTCTTCCTTCCTGTCTGGCTCCAAGGAGGTGGATATAACCCAGGTGTTACGGCTGACATGGAGGAGTCGAGGAAAACATATTAACAGGTGATAATCTGTGCTTT
>WWET01006715.1:17073-30585 GCA_011038615.1 Limnodynastes dumerilii
CTGATGTGACCTCAGGTCACTCCAGCGTCAGGGGGAGGAGCTGCTGCACTGCTCTGCCTGTCACACAGGACAGGCAGAGCAGAAACAACGGTAATGAACGCCGCTGTGAAGCAGTGTAAGGCGCTCTCATCAGAGTGATGAGAGCACCTTACATTGCTTTCACAGCAGCGTTCATTATGCTGCGGACTGTCAGGGAGCGGGGGGATGAGTGCCTGGATGCACCGCATCCCCCCGCGGAGCGGGTCCCAGCGGACCCACTCATACATCAAGGTAAGTATTCGGACCATAGGACGCACACACTTTTCCCCCCACTTTTTTAGGGGGAAAAAGTGCGTCTTATGGTCCGAAAAATACGGTAAGTCTCAAATAAAGTTCTTACCACAGCTCTATGTGTGTATGATTTTATGTAAAAAAAGGAGCAAATATATTGATCAGCCAAGTGCTCCTACTTTCAACATTAGCCAAAATATGATAGATAGTGTTTAATTGCGAGCCTATTTAGGAGGATATAGGAGATTTTTCTAGCCTACAATGTTATAGCATGGCTCAGTCCTCCCGGTATCACCTGTTGGGCATTCACCTTGACACATATCACTGTCCACAACTGACCGTTTCATCAGAAGGAGTAATTAGTCCATTTTATGATAATTTTTATACCCTTTATACTAATTAGTTAGTGTCCAGGTGTGGAGACATAAAAATTAGACTTCTGAGGTTGTCAGTTGATCATTATATAATATAATATAGAATATAAGAATACAGATATAAATACAAACATAAAACCTCATATATTAAAATTTAAGATTTCTTGTGCTTTGTTTTATACCAACATATGCAACTGTTAGTCACCATTACATAACGTACTCTTGTACATTTTCTTCTTAGTTTTACTACAAATGAATTAGTCTTCACTCTAAATATTAATATTATAATATATTAATAATATATATAACTTTAGTAGGTTTTATAATTAAAAAGATCCACGCCCCTGCACGTTTTCCATGTTTAATTACGCTTGAGAGAGGGGGGTGTCACTCCCTTCTCTTGTTCATAAAAAGTGTGACGCCATAAGGCAGCTTTAAGTCACATTTGCGGATTAGCGGTCCATCCGATTGCTGATCCGCTCCCCCCGCATGTAAGCAATGTACGTAACAAATTGCTACCTAGATAGCGTAAAATTGTTACTATGCATGTGTAGTAGCTAAAAATGGATAAATAAGCAAGTAAGTAAAAAAAAATGCCGTGTTGTGAATCCGGTCCTATATGTGATTATTCATAAAACATACATAAACAAAATATACAAGACCAAGTTCCCTGCTGGATAGACAGGAACTCATGCAATGCAAAGTTATAACCTCATTTAGGCCTTTAGGTTGTAAAGTTTACAGATAAGGTATCCAGTATGCTTCTCTAGAACTTAGCTTTTTAAATCTGTCCCCTCTGTTACACATCTGCTTTTCAGTCTCTCCCCCTAATGACATAGTTGCCTAAAGCCCCTCTACAATACACTTCCCCCTCCCTGCACCCCCTCCATACATATGGTCCTCTCTATTCCCCTTACATTTATTCTTCTCCCTCCCTGTCCCCTTAATATTACACATCTCTCTCCCTACATCATTTCCTTTACACATCACCCTCATTACGTGGGACACATGGGGTATATTATGGGTCTAGGAATGACATATACTATGATATGTGGTTTATATTAGGGTATGAGAATGGCCCACTATATAAAGTATATATTGTACCATTCCAAGATCCCTAATATACCCCACATATATTATAATATTTGTAGTTCCCAGACCCATAATATTTCCCACTTGTACATTATAAAGTGTGCCATTTCAGACCCCTAATATTTGGTCTGTCAGTGCCTGGAGCACAAGCTCCTCTGGCTCTACCCTAGCTACTACCCTGATTGCCGCACTATTCTTTTGATTCTGTTTAATCACATTTTGTCTATGTTCCATATATCGGGTATATAGCATTCTAGTGTTTCATCCTACGTATTTTGTGCCACATCTACAGCTCAATAACTATATTATATATAAGCTGGAAAAAATATATATACAACTTAAGGTCATAGGCCTATTTTGTTGTTGTTGACTTAAGTTTTGTCAATTTTGTAATTATATCACAAGTTATACATTTCTTGCTTCCACATCCTACAGGTCTAAACATGGTGTCTCCAGTCCCTACATTTTCTTTATTTATCAAAGATCTTTTTTGTTGGAAGAAAGTGCATGCTAAATAATTCCTCAGATTTTTTCCTTTCTAAAAATTATTATTGGTTTAGTGGGAATTGGTGGTTTTAACTTTGGATTTAACATCAAACTATAGTTATTTAATTATTTTAGTGATTTTTCATGATGCACAGCTAAATGTAGAGTTGCCCACTTGGAATGACCGCTAGCCAAGTTTTTTTTTTTGCTAAAAAAAAAAAAGTTCAAATAGTTGTTTGTGTCTACCTGTTTTTGATACATTTATGAGGTAACAGTGTTATCTACTATCGCCACTGTTATTTCCCAAAAAATAATTTGGAAGCATGAATCTCTAAAGTGTAAGTGAAAGTATACTCATTTTTATTCAGTGTCTCAAAAAATTATTTAAAACTTTCAAGTGAGCCATCCCATACACAAAACAACCATTAATTAAATGCTGCCAGATGGAGAATAAGGAAACATTATATTATTAATACCTGTTTCCTTAATGTATATTTACTAAGGTCAATTTTTGCTGGCGATTTATAGTATCAGCGTCAGCATGTGAAGGGTTATAAGCATGCTGTACTGTGCCCGCTATAAAAAAATTAAACAAAAACAAAAACTGTAAAACATAAACACACTGTAATTACATGATCACCCATTACTTATTAAAAAATACATTCCCAATACAGTATGTATCCCCCTTACATGTTAAATCTAAAACCTAAAAAAAACCTATGTATCTTGTGGTTTGTGTCTAAACAATTTTAAAAAATAGTATTGACTCACCGTTCAGCAGTCATCTATCTTGGGATGACTTGCATGGAGGTCGTGAAGAGCTGCTTGAAGTCCTGGAATATTTGATTGGAGAACGATCCAGTTGCCTGAAGTTCTTCTGTCCGGTCTTCATCCTGTTGCCATAGAGCTTGATAGCATTATTTATTTCTTTTTATTATTGCTAAGGTTTTTATCTTTACTATTAAAAAATTTTGCATTCCAGTATTCCCCACAAATGTACCAAAATATGTATAAACATTAAAAAATATATGATATTACAATAGATCAACAGCAAACTTATGTGAAAATTTATTTCAGACCTCAAATATTGGTGTTGCTAAACCTGGACTCGGAGCAGAATGTAAAGCATCCAAGGCTACTGTCACTAACTGTTCAGTTGAAGGCTGGCAAAGGATTGACAATTGTGGGTTCTGTGTTGCAAGGAACTTATCTGGATAAACATGTAGAAGCACAGAAAAGTGAAGAAGTATGTATGTCTGTTTTATTTAACTGATTATATATTCTGTTTGTTACTATATTCATGCATAGAAGCAATGTGTAATAGAATGCAGGGTTTTGAAGACATAAATAGGTTTCTTTGAAAAATATACTTAACCTATCTTCGCTAATTTAAAAAAAAAATTAACCTTAAATCACAATTGATTGCAATCAGTTTTTTGTTTTTTTTAAATAAGCATTTTGATTGTAAAAAAAAAAAATACATCCACATGACTAGGAATGTCAAAAGAAACTACTTTGTGACACTAGTATGCAGTTGAAAATAAAGCCTATGTGTAACATTTATAGCTTTAGATATGTTTAGAAAAAGTGATGCAGTTTGACATAACTCAGCTTTGTCAACTACAGAAGACAAGTGAAAGGATGGCAAGGGGTTTGTGTCCAGGTTGCCAGGTTATTTATTTATTTATTTAACAACCATTAAAAGCTCTCTTACTGCCCAAATATAAATAATAAATAAAATAATATGCAAACTTACAGACCTGAGATCTTCACTGTATCAGCTACTTGGATGAACAGTACAAAATTTGCATATGCCATACATGTGAAAATCAGTGGGTTGCCGTATACTGTTTATGTTTTTATGTTTTTGATATGGCAAAGAATTTTTTAAAAGATAAGAAGACAGAAAAGTCTTTATTGAAGACCTGCAGCATATATTAGGTCTGTGATTTGAGAAAGGTATATATGTGAAACAAAACTGTAACTGCTGGCAAACTTATATCACACAGTGAAGCTCCAGTGCTACTGAATGGGTCATGTCAGCTCCATTCAATGCTCATAGCAGGGAGCCTGAGGAGCTACTAAATACTATGTAAACACACTTTTATAAATTTTATTAATTTACTAATGGTCTACAATCCAGCTTATGTTACAAAAGATGTTTCATGTAGTGTAAAACTCTGGACACTGATCTGTTTTTCTATGTTATAACCTTTGAAGGAACTAACTCTTATCGGTTTTAAAATTGCAGGGATTGAGGCCTTAGGTTTGGAAGCTAAAGTAGCATGTCATCTGCAAAAAGACTTAACTTGCATTCTATAGTTCTGACTTGTATTCTATAAAATTTTGTCACTAGCACAAGGGTGGCCAACCACTATGGCCCTTAGAGCCAAAAAGTTAGTCAAAGTCACGAGGAGCTGGAATATATATATACACACACTATCCCACAAATACACAAAATTACATAAATTCTATACATAAATTAAACTACGAACCTACCTTATACTGGATTTTGATGGACTCATTCCCTTCTCCTGTCGCATCTGGTCCACAATCCTGGCACAATTCCCCTGCTTTATGCAATACAGAAGAGAAGCACAGACCGTGACTGACACTGACACACACACTTCCACGAATACACATAACTGTTATCACACACACACACAAATACACATAACTTTTGTCTCGCACACACCTGCTGTTTGTCACACAATTATATACTTACCCAGTGCAGCTATTGCATTGTCCAGCCCAGACGGTGCCTGCGTTTTCCACACTGCAGGATGAACGAGGGCCCTGGAGGCTGCCCATGTGGTGCCTGTTCTTTTTTTATTTATTTTTTCCTCTGGCTGAATGAGGTAGCCCAGACAGTGCATAGATGGCTCCTAGCTGCTGTAGCTCCTTGACAGCAGCTGTAAATCAGAGATCTCTTCCTATGTGCAATGCTATTAAATTGTATTTCATATAGAAGGAGATCTTCGGTTTACAGCTGCTGTCTAGGAGCTGCACACCAGCGATAAAAGAGCCACTGGTTTGCCACCCCTGCAATAGAATATTAGGATCAGGGACCTTGTGATCTTGTAACTAATGTTTATACTGTAGTACTGTAATATATGTAATACCTAAGATTTTACTTTTCTGTGAGATTTTGACCTATCCAACAAAGCTGAAGAGATAATATTTAAATCACCTCTAAGTATTATGTGAGAGTCTGAAGAGAGTAGCAATATGTTAATTAGAGGTAGAAAGAATGGTTTATCATATTTATTAAGTGCATATAAGTTGCAGAGTACTAAATTAAAATGACCAATTGTGACATTGGTGTGGTTTGGGGATAAATGGGGCAGTACAATTATAAAATAAGAGATCTTTCCTGAGTGGTTTAAAGAGACTAAGGTACATCTTGAATGTAGACTGTGTAAACTGGATCAACGGGTCGTTCAGAATTAGTCTATTTAAATCAAAACACGATATCCAAACTGTAGTCCTTAAAGTTCTCAGTATCAAAGCTAAATATAAATGGCATATACCCCACCAATATGTTTAAAAACATATTGAACAACATAGAAAATAAGTGGGAAACTCTCAGGTGAAATCAATAGATAACTTAATAAATCAATATTTTCTTATCAATAAATTAATAGATAACTTAATGAAATATCAGCAATAAAATAGTATAACGAAAAAATTAGAAATAGATTAATAAAACATAATTCTTCAAGTGCATAAAGTGCCAATAAAATAACTTATATAATTTCAAATCAAATGTGGAAAAGATAATAAAAGTGAATAACCTAATGAAGTAACATTTTCGACAGTCAATCATGACATATTAAATAAATAGATGAAAAAAATCTGTGATTCTGCAAAATGCATAAAGTGCCAATAATATCTTAATTAAGAGAATATAACTTAAAATGAAATGCTAAAAATGATAGGTATAAAGGTGAGAGATATACTGGAGTAGCAGCTAGGACAATAAATAATGAAACAAAGTTTATAACCAAACTGAGTCAAAGTTGCAAGTAAATTAGTATTAATTCTTTATTTGTAGAAATACTATAGGTACAAACCGTAACAAACAAGTGCTGGATGCTGAGATAGACATCAGTAATACTACACAGCTTGGTAGCCAGCCTAGCCCAGCACAATTACTCACATGTAACAATTAGAAAACAGGCGGTCTGTGTGACATATTGAAACATCAACTAAATACTTATGGGGGACAAGGGCGCTCTAATAATAAAAATGTAAAATCTAAAAACAGCAGCTCAACCACACCTATGGATACCACCAATTCCCTCAAAAGGACTAAAGTAACTGTGTAAAAATGGTGAGTGAGCGCTAAAAATAAATAAAATATTCACAACCTCGCTCAGATATATTACAAACGTAGACAACAATTGATAGATTCTGACTTCTAGCAGAAAGTAGTCATCTCAAAAAAGTGACTAAGTGCTGATAATGATAATAAACCACACTGAGGTGTAATAACCTCGTTCATAAAATAAAAGGCAAAGAATTAATTGTGTAATATATGAAATAGAGACACAATAAATAAATAACAGATCTAACAATACATAAACATGTTGTTTCCAGGAGACGTAGCTGCCTATTTTATGAACCTCTCTCTAAAGGACCGTACTGCACCTTCATTAATATAAGGATTTATCATTTAAACTATTAAAAATAAAATTTCAATTCACTAGAGCACTTTATATTGTTTTATTTACGAAGAGGATATTGTATTAAGATAAGGACTTACCTTCTGAACTTTCTTCAATTCACTAGAGCACTTTAGAGTGTGGTTTTTTATTTATTTTTTAATCTTTTTGTTTTTTTATGAATTTATCCTAATTTGCTATAAGGATTCTATTGCATTTATTACGGATATTTATGTATTGTTCTGTTATTTTTTTTATTTTTTTATTTATTGTGTCTCTATTTCAAATATTACACAATTAATTTTTTGCCTTTTATTTTATGAACAAGGTAATTACACCTCAGTGTGGTTTATCAGCATTATTAGCACTAAGTCACTTTTTTGAGATTACTACTTTCTACTAGAAGTCAGAAGCTATCAATTGTTGTCTACGTCTATTTTGGGTCAGTGAGTGTGTTAGGGATAACCACTTTGCGGGTTGTCTCAAAAACCTGGTCCCAGTAGGGGGTAAGTTTCGGACAGCTCCACCAAATATGTGCAGTGGAGCCTATTAAGAGATTACAGCACCAGCAAAGGGGGGGGGGACATGAGGGAGCAATGAGTGGAGCATTTGAGCTGCGTTTCAACCACCGAGAGGCTGTGAGAACATACATGGGTGATTTAAAAGATCCAGGACCACTCGTCACATGAAGGGTGTTGCTTAGGTCCTGTTCCCAGGACTCGGGGGGGGGGTACCATCTCGTCAGAATCTTGAGCTGGGTTTCAACCACCAAGAGACTACGAGAGCATGCATGGGTGAATTGAAAGATCCACAACCACTCATCTAGTGATGGAGGGTTGGTTAAGTCTCGTTCCCACCACTCCGTAAATCGGTGTGGGTTGGGGTAGAGATTTTAAAGTAGTAATTTATAGATGGTGGATATTGTGTGTTTTGGGGGAGGAGTTTGGTGGGTAGAGAGCGCCTCAAATGTGGTAAGCTCCCTTTTAATGTGCATGGAGTGGAGGGGGGTAAGAGAGAATGTTTGGTTTGGAGCTCAGAGAATGTGGGAAGGCAGCCATTATTTAGTATTTTGGTGTGGAAAAGCCCAACTGACGTCCAGTCTGCCAAATTGTGGGGGGGTCCAGGCCTGGGGTGAAGTCTGGGTTGTAGCGGATAGGAGCTAAGGGTGAGCGCTGGGAGAAGATCATGTCTCTCAAGCGTGCTCTTCTCCAAACCTCCAGGGTCGGCGTGATAGTAGGATGAGCTAGATTATTAAGAGAATGGAGCCAAGGTTGGAACTGCAGAGGCGTCTGCGTGAAACAGTTCTCAAGGGAAGTCCATTGTTTTCCTGAAGAGTAGGACAACCAATCCAATATCCTTTGGAGGTGTATTACACGATAACAAGCTGACAAAAGTGGGGCTTGAAGACCTCCTGAGCTTTTCAAGCAGTACAGAACATCCCTCCAGCATCGGATCCTACCCCCTCCCCAAATAAAATTTACCATAAGGTGTGTAGATTTAAAGAATGAGGTGGGTATGTGTATAGGTAACGCCTGGAGGACGTAGAGAAATCTGGGGAGGACATTAATTTTCAAAACATTTATCCTGCCCAGCCATGAGAACTTTTTAGCCGCTCAGGTTGCGAGGTTAACTTTAATTACGGCCAGCAACGGAGGGAAGTTCTGTGCGAAAAGTTATTTACAGTTATTAATAATATTAACCCCCAGGTAGTGGATATGAGAGGGCCGCCAGGAGAATTTGAAATGTTGACAGAGGGCGGCTGCATCAGTGTCAGAGATATGCAGACCTATGGCCTCTGACTTCGGGCAATTAATCTTAGTTAGAGAGCGACCCAAAGTTAACAAATTCCTCCATCAAGGCAGGGATCAAGGAGATCAGGGTAGTTATAAATGAAAGAACGTCATCCGCAAACAGTGCAAGCTTGACCTCCTCGCCATCCATGAAGATACCATGTATGTCTGGGTGAGAGCATATAGTTCTGGCTAGTGCCTCAATGCACAGGACAAACATGAGAGGAGAGAACGGACAACCCTGGCATGTCCCATCAGAGATATTAAACAAGTTTGATAAGGTGCCATTAAACTTAAGTCAAGCACTAGGGTAAGAATACAAGGCCATGATCCAATGTAAGAAGGGAGGACTAAGACCCATGTGAATCAGGACCCCACGTATAAAATCCCAAGCCACCCGATCAAACGTTTTTTCAGCGTCAGTGGATAATTAGACCAGAGGGGTTCCATGACAGTTGGCCCAGTGGATTAAGTTTATAGCTTTAGTGTAGTTGTCCCTGGCCTCACAACCTGGGATTAAGCCCACTTGATCGGCATGGACGAGGCGGGTAAAAATGGGGCGGTAGCTTTCACATCTGGTCGGGTCCTTTCCCTTTTTCGGAATCAAGGTTATATGGGCCTCTAGGGATTGGGGGGAGAAGGGAGAGGACTCCGAAACTGTGTTAAAGGCTCGCAATAGAATAGGGAGGAGTTTGTCGAGAAAAGCTTTATAGAATGTGCATTTGAAGCCGTCCGGTCCGGTGCTTTTGCCGGCAGGAGCAGATTTAAGCGCCACCTCAAGTTCCTGCAAAGTGAAGGGGGAATTCAAAGTTTCACAGTCGTGAGAGGATAGTTGGGGGAAGTAACAGTCAGTTAGGTATTGGGATATGCGGATTTGTTGGTCTTATAATGGGCTGTCCGTGTCAGGGGTGGGTATGCTGTAAAGTTGGTATAGTAGGCATGAAAGACCGATGCTATATCGCTTTGCAAGTAAATTAGAAAGTGGTAAACATTTTCCTATTATACTAGAGAATGTCAGCTAGAATCTGATTGATTGCTATGGGCTACATATCCACCTTTCCAATCCCTTTAGCTTAGTAAATCTGGCCCCAAAAGTTTACATGAAATCTTAAGGACCAGAAATTCCTTAGTATTTAGTATCAAAGCAAGGTAAAATGAGTTTTGGGGCTGAATTTAATCAGCTGCGGGTTTGGAAAAGTAGACATGTTGACCATTGCAACCAATCAGATTCTAGATCTCATTTAACTATTTAACTACAGAGAATGTCAGCTAGAATCTGAATGGTTGCTGTGAACAACATCTCCACTTTTCCCAACCCGCAGTGTAGAAAATGTGGCCCTCATTGTTTGTAGTTCAAAGCAGCCAACATACAGACTCATGGTTCTTAGGATAATAGTAGTAAGCTGTGGAAGTCTTTTATGAGATTGGTGGTCAATAGATCGAGGAGGAATATATGTAGAGTTCAGTGGATTTCAATGAAGTAAAGGTGGAGTGTCCTCTTAATAGCTTGGATTGGTCCCTCTATTCTTTATTCTAAAAGCAGTCCAGCACGCCTGTTCTCTCAATTCCAGTGGTGATAGTAAAGCACAAAGCCCGCTACCCACCTGCGGTAATACTGCAGTGAACCAAGATGTAGTCCCAGGATATGTTTAGGATCAGAGTGGTGTCACAGAGAAGTAAGGCTGGCAACTTTGAATGTTAATAACATCCCGCCGACATGTATTATTCTCTAATTATTTTTAAATAAATTTTAGAGGGTTTGGTGGCACCTTCTTCCCTAGAGTGTGTATAGCAGCTATGTAGGAGGCGCTCTGAAATTCTATTTATTATTACATTCTATGTATTACAATTGTGACATTGGCTATCACATATCTGCCTTCTGAGTACTGTATTTTTTCTTTTTAGAATCACAACACCTCTTGCTTTACTAGTAAAAGAAGAGTGTGCTACTACTGGTTAGTTAAAGAACTTTAACTTCTCATGTTCCTCTTTTGTAAATTGTCTCTAGGAGCTATATCATGCCTGGCTTTTGTTTCATATTTAAGAATATGCTTTCTTTTAATAGGGGAGTATATACCCCTACATCGCAAATTTCAACACTAGATGTAGCTCTCTTTACCTTTGTGCATCTAGTAACTGGTTTTATCCTTACCAACCAATAAAAGGGGAGGGGGATGTTAATTGGAGGTTTAATTTTGTAAGAACAAAGCACACTTTAGAACTATAATTAACCTATATCATAAACACATAAAGAATAATGAAAAGCCAATGGAATTGAATGCCTCTAGTACTTCGATAGAGGGGAAAGGTGTGGATTGAAGAAGCCATTAAAATTAATATACAACAGCATCACAGAGGGGGCCCAAAGAACCTAAAGTTATTGTATAGAGACGCATAGAGTATATGGTGTGAAAGTGTGTGAGTGAACAAAGAATTTGTACCTATAAAATATGTAACTCATTTGACCCTATTATGGATAGTGCCCCACTGTACCATTACACAACTGTAAGACTTGAAAGGAATAGGGTGCACGCTAACTGAAAAATACACATCATTTATTCTCTGGTGGCAGCCTATATCTGTCCAAATGTAGCCTTGTAGGCCAATGAGTGCCAACGTCCCAAGTCCTGAATATCTGTCACTTAATCACCTGCTGCAGTCACCAATCTTGTGGCTTGGATCCAAAACAATTGAGTTCCAAAAACATTGACCCACAGGTTCTTTTGAGAAGGCAATTCTGAAAACAAGCAAAAAAAAAATGGTAGTGAGAAAATGTACCTACTGCACACGTGTTTACCAGTTATAGCAACCAGTGCCTAAGGGCAAGTGTAACAGGAGCTAAGGCCTCCAATAAAGCTTCAAACATGCCATGCCAAAGCAACCCAGTTTCCCCACCACCATGCCTGGCCAGTCTTAGGCCTGTAGCCTACACTGCACTGTCATATGTTACAGACGGATGAGCGTGCCAAAGGACAAGGAGGACTTAGACTGCTACCGACTCACTTACCCATGCTGTCCCATAAACCTACAGTAAAAATAGGTCCAGCTAAATGAGGGGGGGAGGGGGGGAGCAGCTACCAATGTCATAGCCCCTACAAGGCTAGTCAAAATCCGGACAATCATGTGAAACCTGGCACACTGACAGGTATTGTGTGTTTCCCACCCCTTCAGACCACGGGATAAAAGGAAAAAACTTCCCTACATTAGCAACTCCCATGACATTTAGAAATGGGGGCAAATATGCTTTGGACTTACCTGATGCCCATGTATCCCCCCTGTTCTACTACATGCAGACACCCTCCCTGCCTCCCGCTACCTTTGCTCTTGATTAGTAGTGGAAAGAACAGGTGTCATGGCTGCCCAGTTAACCAGCCTTGTCATATTACGATTTGATGGCTTCCTGGTCTGCACTGTTTTTCATGCTATGCTTAGTGATGAGAGACCCTCAAAACTGTACTAATGAATAAATCGGCAAGCACCAACCCACTGACCTTGTGTAAGCATCCTAGAAATTTCAACAACTCTGTGGTTAGAGAAATACAAATCTAAATGACATATTCAACTGTAGTTAACAATGGAGATAAACAAAAAACCAGGGGCCAACTATTAATCATGCAGTAGAACACCCTGGCTTTGTATCTTGTGTATACAATTTCTGTCAGCCACACCAGATTTCACTATAACTGAAAGCCATAATATTAAACCTTATCGGCTGTGCCTGTGGGATACTATTGAACTAACATATGGCTAATAAATTCAATAAATTCAATAAAAAAAAATAACTCGTAAAACAAAAAGCAAATAACCGTTCAAGTATATTTCACATTTAATAAACACAGATAAAAAGTACAGATAACAATAAAATTAAAACAAGTCTTCAAAAGTATAAATCAAAATTCAAGAATAAATAATTAATTCATGAGTGATAGGTACACTTCGCAATGCACTAGTAATTGATAGTCAATTAATAGATGGAATACGTACAATATGAGCCTTTCAAATACACTATCATACCCTCCAACTGTACCTATTTAGCAGGTACAGTACCTTTTTTTAGTGGTCTGTACCGGCTAAAATGGATCTTGTACCGGATTCTGACCCAGCAGTTCCCTCCCCCCTATACTCACCTTCTAGCCCTGAAACATCTGATCACTATAGCAGAACTGCAGGGATAGACTACTATAGCACTGCTATTGTGACAGGACCCTCTCCTGTGAGTTCTAAGCTCATACAATAAGGTGTAAAATAAAAATAGATTTAAGTCCCACCCCTTCTCTGGACAAGCCACAACCCCTTCATGGACACGCCCCCCAGGTGTACCGATCTTCCAGTAAAAAATGTTGGAGGGTATGCACTATGCCTCAGCATGATACAAACAATCATTGGGGAGGATTAACCTACAGGTAGATAGTAATTATAGAGTATAGCTGGTCTTACAGGTAGAGAGATTACCACTCCAAGGCTCTTTGATAGCTTATATCAGGGGTTCTCAAGCCATGGTACGCGTACCACTAGTGGTACGCGTACCTCTGTCAGGTGGTACGCGGCAGGCCTCAGGTTCTCTGGCTGGAACGCTGTAATGTTGTTTAGTATAATAGTGCCAGACTTAAGCTGATTTTTACTCACTGTGTCAGTAAAGATCAGTTTAAGCCTGCAGCCTGTCACATTAAACAACATTACAGTGTCCAGGAACACGAGCTGAGGGGGCGAAGCTTCCGACTGGCACTGCAGGAAGAGGATCCACAGAGCTGAAAGAAAGAAGGAAGTGCTGGAGGCTGGATCAGGTAAAGTAAAAGAGGTGGAACTGGAGTGTGTATTGTGTGGAGAGGGAGATGC
>WWET01006715.1:31107-42804 GCA_011038615.1 Limnodynastes dumerilii
AAGAGTAGGTGGGTGGTAATATGTGAAGAGGGAGATACGAGTAGGTGGGGTGTAATATGTGAAGAGGGAGATAAGAGTAGGTGGGGTGTAATATGTGAAGAGGGAGATAAGAGTAGGGGAGTGTAATATGTGGAGATGGAGATAAGAGCATTAAGGGAGGTATAATTTGTAGAGAGGGATATAACAGAGGGGGGTGGATGGTGTAAAGTGTGGAGAGGGATGTAACAGGAGTGTAATACATCATATGGGGAAAGGTCAAATATTTCCAGGAGAAGTGTAATATGTAATTTGGGGAGTATGATGTACCTGAATGAGGGAGGTATAATAAATAATATGAAAAGAGGAAAATTTTATCTTGGGCCTAAAATTAACCAAAACTGAGCCTTACATATAAATGTTACGCTAATTGTTATATTTTTTTTTAAAGTTAATTATTTTGGACTCAGTAAATGAATCATTTTTGCAAAGTGATACTTCACCTGGTTCCTTAGCGGGTAAGTGGTACTCAACAAAAAAAGGTTGAGAACCCCTGGCTTGTATGATCCTTAACATGGACAAGTGCCAGCAGATGGATTAGACTTCCTCCTGTTTGGTAAACTTCACTACCTCGTGGCAGCCTTTCCAGGGATAGTAGGGACGAAGCCCCGCTGGCAAGTAACATCCAGCCCATCGTTTAGGTAGTATATGTAATTTCTCTGGAGACCTCTCTATTGAAGGTTTGCAATTGCAGCTAATGAGACGCCATATGATAGAATGCCAGCAGGCTCACAGCGTGTATGATGAAAAGAAGTGTTCTTCAGTGTTCTCTGGCCAGACACATGGAGAGTGGTACCTATAAATTGGTAAAATCCTTGGGGTAGATCCAGAACTACGTTTGCCGTACGTTAACTCGCGTAGAGTATTTACGCGTGCGTACCTTCTATACACTCCCCTTGGCACACCCCTTGAATGTACGTATTTTGTCAAGATACGCTTTTCAAACCCTACCTTAACTTTTGGAACGTAACTGCAGTGATCCGCACACGTACGTATGGCCAACACGTATTTACGCAGCTGAGCACTCCCATACTGTACACTTTAAATACAAACCCCCGCCTACTTAACGTATTTCAGACGTATTTTGGACTCACATAAAATTGGCACGCCCACACGTAAGTATTTACGTGACATACATGAATGGCCCATACGTTCACAATTACGCTACGTTACTGAGCGTATTTTCTATGGTGCGTATGCGCAGTACTTACCAAAAGGTGATTTTACGTCTCCGCCACGCGTAAATTCGCTCACAAGTGTTGTTCTGGATCTGGCCCCTTATCCTTAACATGTTTCTCCAGCATAACTGGTTTCCTCAAAAGGTATAAATGAGAATGTGTCAGAGGCCAGAAAACAAATGAAAAATGTGATGATCCAGCTGGCACAAAATGATGCAGAACCGTACAAAATACAACAACTATATACAGTACTGACAAGCAGGATAGGGATGAACAGCATAGCACATAATAAAATACAATATAAATATAAAAATAAAAATATCACAAAAATACAGTGAACTAAGCACAGACAGCAAGCAAAAATGTGAGATGTAAAGCTTGGCAGATCAGGGAGATGGGGATAGAACGCAGTGAGAGGTTGAGAGGGAGCCTTCAGGTGGGGACAGATTAAAAGGGTAGCAGATGGGGACAAGAGGGAACGAAGTGAAAGGGAACAATACAAGGAGGGAGGGCCCTGCTCATGTGAGCTAATACACAAAGAGGGAGGGATGAACTTACAGAAGACATAAGGAGGGGGAAGGAAGTGAGCTGCTGCTGTGAGTGGAGGAGAGGGGGAAGGAAGGAGAAGAAGGGATAGATGTAGGATGCAGTGAGGATGTTAAGTGGAGGTGGGGTAGGCTATTCTGAACAGGTGCATTTTGAGTGAGCCCTTGAAGACCTGCAATGTGGGGAAGAGTCTGATTGAAGAAGAGAGGTCAATCCTGTGCAGAGGTGCAGCATGGGAGAAGTCCTGGACACAAGTGGGAGATTTGGTGATCAGTAGGGAGGCCAGACAGCAGTGCTTGACAGAATGGAGAGGGCAGGAAAGAGGGGGCAGCGGGAAGGGGTGTGCATGAAGATGAGGAAAGAGAGGTAGGGAGCAGTGGCCTTAAAGGTGAGGGTAAGGAGTTTAAAGAGAGGTCTGAAGCGGACGGGAAGCCAGTGAAGGTTTGAGATAAAGGAGAGGCTGAGGTAGAGTGGTATGAAAGGAAGATGAGCTTGGAAGCAGAATTGAGTATAGATTAAAGGTGGGTAAGACAGGTAAGCTGTAGACCAACGAGGAGGAGGTTACAGTAATCGAGACAGGATATGACAAGAGAGTGGATGAGGGTTTTGGTAGCTTCATTGGTGAGGAAAGGACGGATGCGTGCAATGTTGCGTAGGTGAAAATGGCAGAGGTATACCCAATGGTTATGGTGATGGAGGGGGGAGGAAAAACAATGATTTCCGTTTTGTCCTCTTAAGGAGGCGTTTGGCCATCCATCAAATGCAAAAAATAAAAAAAATTCTGAGCAGACACTATCTTTTAATGTTACAGTAGATCAAATGGCTGGATTTTTAACAAAATTGTTGCTAGTTGTTTTGTTTTCTGTTATTTTTATCCTTTAGAATTTTTTTCTGTTTTTCATTGTTTTGTGATTGTAAATCGGTAAACATTATTGTGGATTATTGATTTTTTATTCTATTTTCTATATTTATGAATTTCAATATAAAACAACGGTAAAACAATAAGGTAGCAATATGGGTACAGCTGACTTGGGGGTTAATTGTACATCAGCGCTGGTCACCTTAGCATTGTCAGGTTTACAGGGAGCATATATGTGGATTTCAAAGAATATGTATGACGGTAAATTATACACAATCAAATAACAAAAGAATGAAAGAGACCGTGGGAAAGAAAAAAAAGAGGGGAAGAGGGGGATGGGTATTCTCTAGTAGAGTACACTCTGTTACATATCTCGGAGTGGGCGCCTGTGCATAAGGCTGATCCTGTAAGCTTGGTATCAGTTGGGTAGGAAGTGTTATAATGATTAGGGCTCAGCCTGTTTCCACTGGTTGGTGGGGTGATAGGTAGGTAAGGTATGTAGGGGTGGTATTAAAATCTAACCACGCATACCATGTGGTAACATATGCAGTGAATTTATCGTTGGCAGAGCTGAGGATATCATCTATAACTGCATAGAAGTCAATACGTTCAAACCAATCTTAGACCGTTGGAGGAGTGGTGAAACGCCAGCGACATGGGATCACAGCTCTAGCTGCGTTGGCAAAGTGTTTAAGAAGGGAGGACTTATATTGTGACATAGGCATTTCTGTATATGAGAGAATCCAGAAGTCCGGCCCCTTAGGGATAAAGGGTTCCACCAGTAAGGCTCAGATTTCTCTGACTTTTTGACAAAACTGTGATATTGGGCAACGCCACCATGTATGCATGTGCATTCCAACACCTGCACCACACCTCCAACAGGTCTCGAGAACAATAGGGTTAAATTTATTAATCTCAGCTGGAACTCTGTACCACCTAGAGAGTATTTTAAATAGTGTTTCCACAATGGATAGGCTTAGTGACAAGGCATGCGTGAGAGTGAAAACTTTGTTCCATTCCTGGTCTGTTAGGGGTTGGGGCAGTTCCTTGTCCCAAGCCCGGATATAAGAGTCTGTGTAAAGGGCACACAACAACATTTTATACAGAAAAGAGGTAACATGTGAAAGAGGTTCTTCCATCATACCTATTTGTTCAAATTCAGTGAAGGCCCTCAGAGAACTAAACAAAATGGCATACATAAAGGTAGGCCCAGTGTTCTTAGGATGGCAAATGATGTTTCTCTTGCAGAGCTTGGAAGGGGAGAGGAATTCCTCCCTCCTTCAACTGGTGGAACCTGAAAAGACCCGCAGAGGACCATGGGGCAAGGGAGCGAGAGGATAAACCTGGTTTGAATTCCGGATTCTGGGTGAATGGGGTTAGTGGGGAGTGACATGTGGATAGTTTAGCCTTATGCCGTAGATGACGCCAGCAGCATAGATTAGGACCTATTGTAGGGTGGTTTATCGGTGGGAAAGACTTTAACCAGGGTAGTACCCATAATGATATAATAGATTGTGCTTCTTCAATACCTACACACTGTCTTGTATCAGATCTCCTCATCCAGGCCATAATCCTGCCTAGCATGCCAGCGCGATAATACCCCAAAAAGTCTGGGATCTGGAGGCCTCCCTGTGTCCGCTGGCTAAATAAGACAGCTTGTAATATTGGCTCTCCCATCCAGGAGAACCAACTCAGGGACCATTTGCCTAGGTCTCCGTGTACTTTGGTGATTGGGAGGGAGTTAGTTTCAAACAATGAGGTTGAGTCAGGTGTGATGTTGATTACTAAGTAGCAGATGCAGGAAGAGGACCAGCGGAATGTGAACATTGAGGAAAGCCCAGCGATAACAGTCTCCGGTATCTAGAGGGGCATAGCCACCGATTTTTTACAGTTGATTTTATAATTGGAGATCTGGCCAAATCTCTCAAATTCTGACATTAGATTGGGCAAAGACAGGACTGGATTGCCAACAAAGGAGAGGACATTGTCCACAAATAACGCAAGCTTGTAGTTTTGGTGGCCTACTTTTATTCCCATAATGTCTGGGTTAAGCCAAATAGAGCAAGCTAAGGCCTCAATGCATAGGACGAATATGAGGGATGACAGCGGGCAGCCCTGCCGTGTGCCATTGGCGATAGTGAAGGGCGCTGAAAGGATGCCGTTGACCCTAACTCTAGCAGAATGACATGAGTATAGGGATAAGATTTTTTGGGTGCACACCGCTCCCACCCCCAAGTGTGCCAGGATCCGCCTCAGGAATTGCCAATCAACCCTATCAAAAGCTTTTTCAGCATCTGTTGAAAGGAGAAGAGCTGGTATGTTTTGGGATATAGCAAGATGGATAAGGTTGATTGATTTGATTGTGTTGTCTCTCGCTTCCCCACCTGGGATCCTTACCCTCCTTGGGAATGACTATTATGTGTGCCTCCAATGATTGGCTTGAGAATGGAGTTCTGGGGAGACCACATTAAAGTACAAAAAGAAAAATTGAGATGCACCATTAATAAAACTAAAATAATAGCGTGCCACCAGAGAGTCCTATAATGCAATTTACACAAGGAATTTGTCAAGATAGACAAGAGAAAAAGATACAATACAAAGAATTTATCAAGATATAAAATCAAATAACCTGCTACAAATACGCGGTAACAGATGATAAAAATGTCTGGTAGGCAAAATCAATACAAAGTAATAATAAAAGCAAAGGGCACAAATGTAATTAGCACAGACATATTACAGTGGAATAACAAACCATAAGACCCACTGGAAAATACACCAGGGGAAAAAAGCCGTGGCTGCCTAATCTCACATCCGACAGCTGGCCCTAACATAGAGAACTAACAGCCTCACGGCTGTACTTCGCTCGTTCAGGGCTAGTATCTAACCCTACACTACAGCTAAATTATTGCAGCCCAGCCAAAATACATTACCCAACCAGACAGAAACCGGAGCAGGAGAAAAAAACGACGTCGCGGTGCATCAGGAGACGATATAACAAGTCCCAACGCGCTTCCTTCTTCAGGGGGAGGTGTGCAGACTATTCAACATTCACGGGTTTATAAAGAACATATGTCCAATCAGCATGTTGCTGCAACACCTGGAATTAACGAGAGTGAAGAAAATAAATAAACAGAAATATAATACGAAAATAAAGATAAATAACTGGAGTGTGGCATAATTAAATAGAAAATTACAAAGGAATAAGTGAAAAAACACACTTATTCAATTCTACAGAACGGCAAGACAGAACGCTTATCAATGGCAAAAAGATTAACCCCTTCTGTGCTAGAGAAATGTAAACATTAAGGCAGCTGTGATCTTTATTAATAGATAATAAAACTAAGCAGCATTATAAAATCTTCTTGCACTTGAAATGCATAAATAAAGATGCATTTTTCGTTGTAGTATTTAGTATGTACCTATAATAGATGGAATAAAGATAATAGTAATAATATTCTCCTAAAAATTGATAATTAATCCCTAGAAATATATTGGAGCAAAAAAATCATGTGATAGTGTTAATCATAAAGACATAATCAGAACAACCAATATACACAAATATATCTGATAAAGTATTAAAATGTCATATATAATGTAGAAAACACTTCCCATTAGGATTTCTATATTCCCTACAAAAAAGCAGGTGCATACCTGCATAAATCAAGTTTATTTATAGGTATAAACATATTTTCTATTAAATTTATATATTCAGTAGGAATAATCTAAGGATGGTATAAGAATATATAACTGCAGTGTAGTAATATGAAAATGAAACCAATATAAAAATACAGATATAGATATTTCACTATAACAAAAATATTGAAACATAAACATAATAGATGAATAGACTATATATCAAAGAGAATAGCATACATGCCACAGAGAATAACATATATAATACATACCCGAATTCAAAAAGGGGAAGGAATACTAAAACTGCTAATTCTCCATAATTGAAAACTAACATAGAAATGGGGTAAAGGAAGCATTTTCATTTAAACCCAATGGATACGTAGAATTAATTAAAAAGATTCACTTGAGCTCCTTCTGAAGAAGCAACGTATCCACATTGCCTCCTCGTAGGTTTAAGGACAAACGTTCCAATATGAATGCTTGTAAGCCATTGGGCCTAGCTTGATGACATGACAAAACAGTACACCGTTTGATATGCCCCTGTGGTAACAGTTATATTAGGAAAACTCTCAGGAAATTCAATCTTCGCCTTCTTGAACACATTAATTCTATCAAGAATAGTGCCAAGAATCGTGCTAAGATGATACAACTACCACCAGTAGGGCTTAACTGAAGCTCACGGGGTTGTGAAAGATGAAATATGAAATTGAGATCACTTCTTACAAGGAGGGTACCCTCCGAGTGTTCTGCAATTCTGTCAAGTGTCTCCATTAGAAAGGGAACCTGGTCCTGGTTGGGTGAGTAAAAATTAACAAGTGTGAATATTTGGTCAAGAATAAGACCTTTAATCAAAAGACCTCTCCCGTCCCTGAATGGATGCGACTTATGTAGCTGAAAGTTGAGGTGTCTAGATAAAAGAATAGCTACTCCCTTAGATTTGGTCAAGGTACAGTTATTTGTATATACTATGGGGATTTGTTCCTAGCAAAGCATGGAGCTTCACCCTTTTTAAAATGTGCTTCTTGGATAAAAGCCACATCTATTTTTTCCAAATGGAGTGAATGTAGTAGATGTGAGTGTTTTTCAGGCGAGTTAAGTCCTTTGGCATTAATTGAGGTGAATTTTAAATATTTTTTGGCCATGTGGCTCTTTGAAGAGGGACCTTTAGGACTAAAAGGGGTCATTAGGTGGGGTGTGTACCTGGAGGAGGGGATAGAGGGAAGGGAAGAGAGAAGAAAGAAAAAAGTGAGAAGCGGTGAGTATCAGATAGTCAGAAATAGGTAATAATAAAACTTGAAACATCTGGGACTTCCTTATTATGGTGAAGGAAATACTTGAGTGAAAAGCTGAAGGTGGCACGGTCAGACGCATTGTGCTGGCCATATGTAAAATTAATACAAAAAAAGGGAGGAAAAGAAAAAACACTAATTCAGCCATTGGTGAAACTGGGGTACTAATGGTCTAAGGGGACTCCAAAGAAAACCGCAATCAGCTGATATACATTCTACTTAATAAGTAATTCTCCAACAGGTAAGGCAATGTGGTTCGTAAGGGGAAAAAAACATCACTACATGTTCAGGGGCCATAAGCCGGATGTTGGAGCCCTAGTTGGAACCTCGGGTAGTCTAAGGTAGCTGCTATGAATACCACCCAGGAGGATAGTTAAGATAGAGCTCCTATCCCTGAAAGAGGCTAGTGTAATTTAGAACTTGGTAAAGGGATGAGCAATATTAAATACACCAATTAGTTGGAGCAAGAACACAATAGTCCCAGGGGTAAAAGAACAAAACTCGGGCCTCAGGGGCATATTTCAACTGCAGTGATGGGAGGGGCTTCAGCCTTCTCCTGTTGTTGTTGATTCCGAATAAGGCTTCCGCCATCTACGCCTAGCAGGTTGCATGCCTGGGGTAGGACGGGCCCTCGGAGGCATGGGAACCAATGCAATGGTGCCAATCTGCCAAGGTCCCCTTCGGGAGATATAATGTTTCACAGAAACATTGTAAATCTTCTGGGTCTTGTAGAATGGCGGATTTTCCAGTGTGCAATGCTTGGAGGCTGAAGGGAAAGGCCCAGCAGTACTAAATGTTGTGTGTTTGTAGCAGCTCTGTGAGGGGGTGTAGGGCTCTGCGTTGTTGTAAGGTGTGTCATGATAGATCTTGGAAAATTTGTATTGGGTGGTTTTCAAAGTCAATGTGGCCCCGATATCTAGCGCATTGTATTATACGCTCCTTGACTGTATAGTGGTGGAGTTGACAGATGACATTTCGTGGTCGATCAGGCTGGGCACTTCGGGGGCGAAGGGTGCGATGTGTTCTGTCGAATTTTATAACGTTGTCAACATGTGTATCCATCACACTATTAAAGATTCTTGTGAGAGCATCTTCTAGACCTGTTGTGGGAATGTTCTCTGGGAGGCCTCGTATCCGGAGATTTCTTCTTCCTCTGTTATCCGGGTCGTCCAGGTGGGCATGCATTTCTGTCAGAGCTGTTGCATGGGCTGCTACTGTGTAGCAAAGCAATAATATGTCTCCCCCTGTGTTTCTTGTTGGGATTCAACCTGGTCCATTCTTAAGGTCACCCGAGTGACCTCTTCAGAGAGGGCTGCTGTTTGAGAGGACATTCTATCAAGGAGGCGGGATTCGAGGTCTTGCAAATCCTGCTTCGTAGGAATGGAGTCCAGCTTACGCATGATGGCGCTGAAGTCAAGGGAAGACACTGAGGCTTGCTCACAACCTGGAGAAGAAGGAGGAGTATTCACCATTTCTAAAGCTCCGAGGGCGTAGGAGAGTCTGTAAAGGAGGAAGATGTGTTTGCAGCCCTTATGTAGTATAGAAGGTCTAGACGGTAGCAACGCTTTTTTGCTGGAATGTTTCTTTCTCATCCCAGGACGGTAGTTTAGAGTAAGGAGTGGAGTGGTCGTAGATCGGAGTTCTCAGTACATATGAGCGATTAGTGGAGCAGGGCAAGTTGTAGCCCCCTCAGGACCACATTTCCTCAGTGGGGTGGGGTTTACATTGATTGGGTCACATCACAGCACACTACCACTGTGGGGTGAGTATGAATATAAGTGGAAGCGCTAGGGATAGAGTATGTTTAAACCTACATTCAGAGATATTCGTCAGAAAATCCGCTAGCAGTATCAAACTAGTACAGTGTACTGAAGGAACTCATGTTTGTTGGTACAAATAGGCTTTACAGAAATCACATGTAAGTGAGTAGTTGCAGATTCTAATATAGCCAGTTGGTGGAGCTCCTGTATAGTAAGTGAATCAAGCCATCTAATGCCTATGGTTAATGGATAAATACAGCAACAGGCAAATGGAGTGTTCTTGACAAATAAGCTGCTGGTATGTTCAGGTCCTAGAACTTCAGTCAAAGCATCCAAAGTATGTCTGTCCCAGAAGAGCAGGCAACTTTAAACTGGGCAGCGTAGGTGGGAGGATTAGAGAAGCACTAGGCACGATATACACAATAGGTGCAATAGGGTACCTGTGCACCTGCAGGATCTGGAGCGGTGGGTGACATTCCAGGGGTCACAACAAGAAGTTCTTTCCTGGTCAGACACACAACCTTCTTACGACGCCGTAAGGGTCGGCTATTACAAGAAACGGGCTGTCCCCTCCTCCATCAAGGCGGAGATAGACATGGTAATTAAAGGTCAGGGTGGGGGAAGCCACGTCACGTAAAAGTTAAGGTAGCAATTTGGACATGTAAGTGTTCATATTTACTACTGAGAGGACGGACGTAATGACTTTGCGCCCCCTGGATCTGGGCCATTGTTAATAGGATGTGTGTTATACAACATATAGCATGATAAGCAGTTATACTAGCTTGCTGATGTTGGCTCACGGACGTAGTATTGCCTTGATTTTGTTTCTTGAAAATCTCTTACTCTGTCATTCTTGTTCTGGGCGCATGGCCAACTTTGTCTTGTGACTGTAGGAGTCATATCTTAGTTTCATATGTGAAACAAAAATGTATTTTTTGCTGAATATTTTATTTTTAATAATCAACTATATTTGTGACCTCACAGTCCCCTCTTTTTATTAAAAACTATAATATCCCTACCTCTCCTGTGATACAGTTCTTTCAATTGCAGCTTTTTTACTGTTATGTCCCCCTACTGGTTACATAATAGTAGATGCAAGCATCGTTCACTGGCTGAAAGACCCATAACACTGTTTCACCCTATACAAGGGGGCGTGAGGTACTAAGATTCATACTGCAATATCTGCATCAATGATCTGGGGTAGGTACGTACTGGATTTAAAGTTCTCTTAACTGTGTATCTAAAGCTCCAAGAAAGATAGCAATTTCAGATAATCAGTAACATTAGAATTATTATAATTATTAGAATAGGGTGCACTAGGTATTGAAATAACTGATTAGCTGAGGGGGTTTGCAGGTAAAATATCCCACCAATGATGTTGTAAATTATCCCTCAATTGAGTAGCTATGTTTACCAGCTTCTACAGCAGTCTGCATATAAACATAATTAATGGAATAATTCTCTTTTCTCGAATGAGAATCTAATAACTTAGTGTTGTTAATAACATTGATTATTCGCTGTAAATTGTTATATTGGAGTGTGGTAAAGTTGAGAGATCAAATACAATATTTTTAGTTGTAGTAACATCCTTATGGAACAGGAAAGTGTAATTTTTCCACTGCTGGTGTATAACAGCAAATAAACATCCTGAAAATGGGTTACTTAACTTATACATATTAGTAGTCTGGAAATCATGTGTTTTCATACACACTACCTGTGAGGCAACTTCCAGAAACATATCTGAATATTTAGGATGTATGGCCCAGCTACACACTAGTTGGGTGTTCTAGTTTACATGTTTTCCCTTATCTGTGCCTATGCAGAGTGATAGATCATGGGTTTTATTGTGTGAATCTATATATGCCCCCTCATTACTGGTGTCCATAGTTGTATATTTACATAAGAATTGTTGTTTTGTAGCATTATAGATAGTAAAGTTTCCTATATACCATGTATCTGTGCATATCAATTGTCAGGCTGGGATGGAGACCCAGAAACTATTGAAAACATTAAAGACCTTTCTGTAAATTCTCTCATTACATGTCATTAACTGAGTTTGGGCATTATCCCTCTGAGCTTGTTGATACATACTTCTCATGGTACATTGAGTCCAATTAAACAATTTTGATACATATTTGGTCAGTGCTTGCGTGTTGAAAGCGGAACTATTAAAAATATGAAGAAACTCCTTATCCCAATTGAAACTGACTTTCAATGGTGTGAACACAGTACGCATCCAATTTGCCTGTATAGTTACCAAATTACTCCTGTCCTCACCTGTGCCACTTAATTTATTACTTATAGTTTCTATATCTACTGAGTTTAGTAGTCCCAATCCATTTCCTACTCCTCCCAATATCGTGTCACACCATGCTCTCCTTCTCCTGATGTGACAA
>WWET01006715.1:45356-58598 GCA_011038615.1 Limnodynastes dumerilii
AATATAGGGGTGCAGCCAAGGACCAAAGTGACCACAATGTAAATACAAGGAACAAGAGAGGTCCGGCGCTCCAAACATACATTAAATAACACTATGTGTCTGCACATAAATAAAAAGGAGGTTTTGTTCACAATATAGCTATATTGGGTTAAGCTCACCTGCCCAGCGTCAAGGCACCTCCTGTAGGTGAGTCCCTATCCATTTGCTATATGTGTACACAGGAGGTCTCTGTTAAGACACTACCTGCATTTGAATAGCCTGCAGCGGCCATGAAGCGCAGCCATTTCTTTTGCTACTGTTTAGTTTCATTTCGGAGTCTGACCACTCCCCAAACATGGCCGCTTCAGGCTATTCAAATGCAGGTAGTGTCTTAACAGAGACCTCCTGTGTACACATATAGCAAATGGATAGGGACTCACCTACATATTTAATTTGTTGGATAGAAGCGCAGCCATTTCTTTTGCTACCATACAACATTTGTTTAGGACGGCGATCCACTTCCTGCAAAAGTTGGCGTTATTGCGTCCAATGGTAGGTATGTTGCTTACCCTAAAACCACACAGAATGCGCTTCTCACGGAAGTAGTCCGAAAGGGTGATTCCATGATATAAATAATTCACCTCTTCTCATCCAGTCCCTGAATAATTCAGCATTTGTTGCTGCACCCCTACTCTGGGTAAGATCGTCTTTAAACAGTATTTGCTCTTCCTCCACATCTGAAAAGGACAGAACTTCATCCAGAGGTATCTCAGGCTCTGGGGTGCAGGCTAGATGAGATTCTGACATGCTGTGATGATATATTGATGTGTGGTTTGGGAAATGAAATAGCAACAATAGATAATAACTAATAGGGTGCTCTACAAAGGGTCCAAGGTGTTCAGTCTTGTAGCCCAAATAATACAAACAGGGTTGAAGTAGGCACTCCTGATGAGTCAAAGCAAGAAAAAACAACGTGCTCCCGTGCACAGTAATGGTAACAGAAATCTCCTCCGCACATATATAATGTCTGAGACCGGCACTCAGAAGAAAGATTACATGATCTGAAACCTTGGAATACAGTTCCTGTTGTGGTGGTGTTTTTTCCGAGTGCCGGACATTATATATGTGCGGAGGAGATTTCTTTTACCGTTACTGTGCACCAGAGCACGTTGTTGTAGATAAGGATTGCGAAGATAAATTAAATATTAAATCTTCTTGGATTTTTGGCTTCTCGTGCTTACGGCAGTATCCACTTCTCCTCGATGGGCGCCCGAGCCGGCGGCACGATTTCTGGCCGGATATGGTGAGGTGCCCAGCGGTGGTTTGCCATGAAAACCCCGCTGAGCACCAGATGCCACTGCCACTGTAGAAGAGTCTGGATCGCTGTCACTGGTATTGGGCCCACTGGATTGATCATAGCCACCACGAGTGACAAAGGGACGACGTCTATACGGTTTACGATTTTTGGGGATAATTGCTTGCATGGTACCGGAGAACCAAGGGTAGACCAGGTTGTCATCATAGTCCCGCTGAACTTTAATGAGTTTCTCCCTCTTGAATTTCTTTAATTCGTTTGTATACCGTGTCATCTGAGCTTCCAATTTCTGTATAAAGCCCAGATCAGGATTCTCTATCAAAACAGGTTTTTTATCTCTGTTGAAGATGTTAATTTTGGCTTCTGTGGCCTTTACCTCTCTTGTAGATTCCTCCACTACCAACAGCATTAAATCAAATGAGGCTTTGTTTAATATTGCTATCCATCTTTTACCGAATTCGGGATTGCATCGACCGATCGTAGGTATATTCGAGATCCTAAAACCTCTGGGAATAAGGTGATCACGGTAATAGTTCGAGATGGTGATTCCGTGCAATTGGAAATCAAGCAGTCTTTTTTGTAGACGTAAAGCCTCATGATAGATGTCAAGCGGAGTCTCAGATGTTAAATCAGGTAAAGTGTCTCTAGAAATGAGGATGGAATCAGCATCTGTCTCACTGAAGCTCAAAACATCACCACGTGTTAACGTGGATTGACCCAAGCCACGATCTTCAATTCTAGCTGTCATACTTGGAGATGGATATGAAGTCCAGCCCGTTAAGTGGAAGTAATAGAACAAAATAGCGAGGGTGCACGGTGATTGAAAATGGTCTCAAAGACCGTCCTCAGACAATGTAGATATATGGGGTACCGTCACTCCATCATAATGAATAACTGCTCCTGGTACTCTTCTTGAAAGGTAATACAGAAAGTTCAACAAAAATGAAGTCACTCAAGGAGTCTTTGAGTAAATGTGAAAATAAAGCCTATCAGGCAAACATTTATTGTAAATCCAACGTTTCAACCGCACAATCAGCGGTTTTCATCAGGGCAAATAAACAGCATAATGCCAAACACCACAACCAACACCAATATATACTAAAAGAAAAATGCAAAGTACATACCCCCGTGATTACGTCCACAAGCAGCCTCTGAGCCGGAAGACGCGTACTGATGCCAACTGCAACGCGCCAAGGCAGGCAGGAGCAAAGGTCAGCGCTACCGCTCGTCATCGGTTGCCATGGAGACCAGGTAAGCTACATCAAACCAGTGATTAAAAGCAAAAGATAATTCAGGCAAGGGAGTCAAGGAAACATATCAACACAGAAGAAACATTTTTTTGTTAAATGCATCAAGAGAAAGATTATAGAAAACACGATAAGGGCAACATTTCATTAAGTCCAAACGGGGCCACTGCATTCAATTTATAAATCCATGTACATTCCTTTATATATATATTGTATTGTCTTAATGTCCCTGATGAAAGGGGTTGTGAGCTCGTGAATGAAGCGTTTGTCTCTTATTATAAGCCTGGGAGTGCCTTTTCTGCTCAAGTTATTTGTATACCTCCTTGATTATCCTGGAGTGCACCCCATCAAGCTGGATAAGCAGTTTTTGGAGTGCCACTTTGCAATTCACTATATTAATTTTCGGTTAGGCAGCCTTAAACTTATTGCTGTAGACAAGTTTGGCTTTATTGATGTTCTTTTCAGTAGTGTGGCAGCTGTCATATTTGTTTCTTCCACCAAAAGCTTATTCTACAGACATATGTCATTTGAAACAATTAGTCTTTTTTGATCCCCTGGATGAAGATTAATCCCCAGAAGCAGTAGCCCATTTGTTCATTGATTCCTTTAGAAAGTCTACTTTCTTCCCTCTGCTGCTAATAGTGATGATGATGATGATGATGTTGCTGGTGGAGATTGCATATGCTGGGATCTCTCCATGGTTTTGGTAATTGTTGCTGGACTGCTTGTTCTGACATGTTTTTATGGATTTCGATGAACTAGTTGCATTAACTCACTGCAAATGACGTAATAGAACAGAAGTGTCTACATGTTTAATGTCCTTGTCTTTTCTTACTATACTTTAACAGTACACGGGGCACAGATGCTTTTACAACTGTCTTCATGATTTGGGTAAAAATATATCCACACAGTGGAGGTGGATTTCTTGCTTCTTTGCACAGCCAGGACAATGCACTTGTCCCTGGCACAAATTCTTGGCACAGGTGTATGACTTACTTCAACAAAACCACATCATCCTCCACATTTTTATCTTGTAGTTGTATGACATCATGCTCATCTTCATCATTAGAAGATGAGAATATCACTTATAGGACCAGATCCAGATCTCCATAGATCGCGTGCGTGGCTGCTGCTATTAATTTTACTGTGTTTAGTTTTGCAACTTGTGAAAAAAAGGAAGAAGCCTAATAAGGGCTGTTGATTAAAAAAAAAAAGAAAAAAAAGCTGTTCAATAAATACTATCCACATAAGTGGTTAATATCACTTGCTATCTAGTATTTACAGCAAAGCTATAGCTAGGAAATATTTTCCTCATATCTAAAAGGCTGCAGAAGCACAAGGGAATTCTATATAGTACATCCAAAACACATGAGAACTGTTCTCCTCAGCTCTCCAATCAGAAAAGGGCTGCCCTGACATCTCGTTGTCCTCCTGGGTCCACAAGGGTATTAAAGCTCTTTCAGATATCATTGTAGGCACATCTGTTGCATCCTTTACATTTTTACAATCTAAACTTGGCCTTCATACCAAGGATAATTATAAATATTTACAACTGTATCATTGGGTTCCCACAGGGCGCCCCCCCCCCCAAGCGATAATTATGAATAGATTCCTAAATTCCTCAGGGTCAAAAGGGGTTTCCTTTTGGTATGGGTTTCTATCAGAACCCCGAGAGGTAGTCAAGGCATCCTTCCAGTGGGCGTGGGAACGAGACCTCGAGTGGAAAAAAATCTTTGTGTCTGCTCATAAGGTTTCCAAATGTTCAAACCATGTTGAAATGTTGGTCAAGCTGATCAACCGGTGTTATCTTACTCCGACCAGAATGCATGTGTATGTATGTGTCCATCTAATGCAAAATATTGTTGGAGAGGATGCGGTCTAGTGGGCTCTGTTTTTCATGTGTTCTGGGATTGTCATCAGATTAAACTGTTATGGGAAGAGGTATTTAAGTTTTTGAACTCCCTTTTCAAACTGAATATTATTCCGTCCCCGATCCTGGCCTTACTGCACGTGTACCCTCCTGAAGTACAGAGTTGTCACAGATACGTGATGGGACATGTTTTAATCTCCACCAAAGCTGCGATTGCACAAAATTGGAAATCATCTGATATATCCCAACTGGCTAAGATTTTATCCAAAGTTCAGTATAGCTATGATATGGAGACTAGAGCTACCCCATATTCCATGAACCCCGCATCAGTCACAGTCAAGTGGCTTCCTTGGACTGAATATGTCTAATAGTAATGTGCAATTTCACCCAGGTCAGTTTGTTATGATTTTGCGGTGCCTCATTTGGTAGATAGCTTGGTTTTGCAAGTAAAATTTTTCCTTCTTTTTTTCCCCTATCTTCACCTACATGGTTCATTACCTAAGTGCCATATGGAAATCTGGTTGATGTTGTTATTGTTTAGTATTGTTATGGCTGTATATATACAGTTCACCTTCCCTTTTTTCTTTCTGTACCCCATAAGCATGTTTTTGATATAATAATAAAAACTTAATGATGAAAAAAAAAGAAAAGGTCTGCCAAATCACAAGGGAGTATATATAAAGGACCAAAGTGACCACTATGTAAATACAAGGAACAAAAGAGGTCCGGCACTCCAAACATACATTAAATAACACTATGTGTCAGCACATAAATAAAAAGGAGGTTTAGTTCACAATATAGCTATATTGAGTTAAGCTCACCTTCCCAGCATCAAGGCAGGTGTAGGTGAGTCCCTATCCATTTGCTATATGTGTACACAGGAGGTCTCTGTTAAGACACAGCCTGCATTTGAATCGCCTGCAGCGGCCATGTTTGGGGAGTGGTCAAACTCCCAAATAAAACTAAACAGTAGCAAGAAATATGGCATTAGCTGGATCAGACATCCAGATGGTAGATTGTAGATTGTTGGAGCTAAGATGTCCGCTATTAACAAGTAAAGGGAAATTTGCCACCTCAGGCACTGAAATGTGGTGCCACTATGGGTTTTTTTTTTGTTTTTTTCTTTCTTATTTCTGTTGAAGATAAAACACTTACTGGCTCTGTGCTCCCAGTGGCAAAGGGATGGCATTTAATATCAGGACAAACACACCACTTGTATATATGTCAGTGTCCTTAGAATTTGCTTAAGAAACCCTTTCCTTTTCCAGGTGTATCTGGGGTGAGGAATACAGCCCATAAGTATAAGCAGCCAGAGGTGCTGTTTCCCCACCCCTCTGTAGAGTAGAAGTCCCATTCTGAAGTAGCAATGTGGCTGTTACTATATATTAGAACATTGACTTGGTTTGTCAGCTGATTGTCCATCCTGCAAGAGACCTGGAGGGAGAGGAAAAGTTGATGGGTTGGTAAGGCCTTCTGTGGAGAGGGCTACACACTCTGGGGAGCACTACAGTTGCTCCGAAACGCTTGATATGTTGTTCTATGCTATTTTAATGTAGCCCATGTCTCAGTCTCTGGGAGTTTTTTTTTTTACATAATATTCAGTGAATCGGTTAAAACATTGATGTAGTCTGAGAAGGCATAGATCTTACTTTCTTTGTATCCTAGCCTCAAATATGGTCACATAAATAGGTTCTGTATATAGGGCTGGTTTGGTTGTGAGTCATATTTTATTGTATGAGCAGCAGATATGTTAAAGACCACTTTCTATAGAGCCAGATGTTTACCCCCAGTATTCTTCTATTGGTCACTGGTATCTGTGCATACATTTTTAGGACCTTTCGTTCATCCCTTAATTCTGGAATCTTCTTAAGCCCTATACACATGGTCCAACAAATAAATAAAATAAATTTGGAAACATTAAATTTATATATATATATATAACAAATTGTAGAAAAGAATTTCCACTGTTAACAGTGCTGGTAGGTATGAGTTCATTGAATCGATGAAAATAAAAACAGGATGTACTGAATATACACAAACAATGGGATAAATGTGTACTAAACAATTTATTAGCTTATAAAATTATAAAAACAATTAAAAAAAGAAATAAATCAGAATATGTATAATATACATCCACACTCAGGTTACCATACTTACCTGAGTGTGGATTCTAGCAGCTGCTTTTAGGTATATCCACCTTTTACATTGTATACAGACTGTAGCGCTGTTATTGGTGCCTTATAATTTTTTATATAGCACCTTATATTCAATTAAATTATATATAATTTATATTAGAAGTGTTTCCAAATACTCTAAAAATATTACCGATTCTTTTGTAATCTTAGCAGAATGACAGAAAACTTTTATTTTCCTAAATAATTACATCACAACAAATGTCACCACACTGGCAATGAAAGCCGTATAAACCACAGTAGCTCCATAGTTTACCCATAATCTATGCTGTGTAATCTCATACTAGATTGTACTTTGTGTGCTAAGGAAATACTATTGCTATTTATAGGTTCAATAAAGAGCTTACCTTTTGCAGGAGTGTATAAACATATATTTGACTATTAAACCTCTATTTACATTTATTTGCTATGATAAATGTATGATAAAAACTATGATATGATAAAAAGTAATGACATTGGCTTTTGGCATCCGACAGGGTTGTCCTCTTCCGCTCTGTATGTTGACAGTCTTGCACTCTTAATTCTTTCACATCTCTACTCAAGCTTTTGAAAAAGTACATCCGTCTATTAGGGTGCGAAATTATCTTGTCACAAATGAATTTTTGGATTTCAATAGTCCTGCTTTTTGCTACAAGAACTACAGATGCCAAATGTAATTTTAAACAGTAATTTAAGATATCTATTTTGAAAATTTCTACAAGTATGAATGAGTATTTTAGTTTTGCATGCCTCTCTTGTATTTTCACTGCTATAGCATCACCATCCCCTTTAATATGCATTTGGATAAACTCGGTCCCTTGTTTCCCATTAAGGAACATCTTTCCTATGTTTATTCTAGTTTCCTCTGAATATTTTTTTCCAAATATTCAAAATTATCTCCCAGTACCAAAGTAACACTGATGTTTTCTGATGATTACATTTGCTGCTTCCATTTCTTTTCTTTTTTTTTTTTACTACTACCACATAAGATGCTCCGTTCTGGCATCCACATGCAAATGGCCAGCTGAACAGAAAACCTCTAGTCTCTTAACCAGTTTATAAGAATTGGGCATGTGTATCAAATCAAATATGATTTACAGAAAAACGGTTTGTTTTGAAAAATCCCGTAACAATGTCTACTTAAAGGCAAAAAAATAAAAATAATAATATTTATTTCTTTATTTCTATTTATTTCTTTATTTAGAATATTAAAGCGTTAATGACTACAGAGAAAACCAAAGGTTTTTGTCAGGTAGTTGTTTCATCAAGTTTACGTGATGGGATGTCACACTTACTACAATCAGCAGGTCTTGGTGGCATGAAGCACAACACTGTCCTGATGGCTTGGCCACATTCATGGAAACAGCCAAACAATCCTTACAGCTGGAAAAACTTTGTTGGTGGGTATCACTATGTTTTTGTTTGAGTTTTATAATGCTCCCAATATAATTTTAGCATGTACAACCCTTAAAAATGTTAATATAATATTGATGGTTTGATTGTTTTATTTGTACAATTTTTTTAAAGTTTATAATGCTGGACCGGATCAACACCTTTGATGCTTCTAAGATGTGTATAATAAAATACCTATGGCGCATGTATAGTCAAACTGACTACGCAAGCTATGTTGGACTTAGGAATGGAGTTAGTTAAGTAAGACGAGGCCAGCCACGGCATCCTCTGGCAATTTGTAAGAAGAGTGGGGGAGGGAATTAAATAGGCCAGGGGGGAAAAGGATGTATGGAAGGGATCTCTGTGAGTATTTTCCTTCTTAAGAATGTAAATGCACACGGTTATTTAAGGTAGCCTCCTAAGTGCCATTAGGCTCCTAAAAACGTGGGTGGGTTTCTTAACTGTTAATCCAGTCTCCTGTTCTTAAGGAATCCTGTGCCTGCCTATAAGTTATTTCTCTCCCTTTTGTATTTCCACTTCAGTTTTATGTGGTAGTTAAGGTAAATTTTGTTCTCCTGTTAGTCTATATAAGTATAAGTCTTTCCTAAATATATGTAGCTTCATGTAGTTTCACTCTTAGTCAAAGAAGGCTAAACACAGGCTTCACAAACAGGTATGTAGTCTATAGACGGCTATAGGCTATGGACACATTCTTTACTTTCTCATCATCGATATTGATTTGTGTTTCTTTATGCACCAACTCTCAACTGTTGTATTACGTGCTAATGCTTTAGTAATTAGGATAATATTAAATTATAGGAATTATTGGGATACCTGGTGCGTGAAGGACATCTATTTACTTTGTATGTATTCTTTACATTAGAAACAAATGCTTCTGATTAAAATTACTAACAGGTGAAAGATGTACTATGGCAGTCTGGCTGAGACACTGTGAAACTCTCAGCAATGTTCTGTTAACAAAGCTTGGGTCTTTAGATTCATGTGAATATTACTTTGGCACAAACCATCTACCTATAAATTGGATGTGGTTTGCTGGTACAATGTGTCATTTTTGACACATCGTTTTCCAGCAGTGGAGGAGCAACAGTGATCATTTTGCAACTGCTGCAAAGGAAAAAAAATTAGGCCTTTTCATTCATTCAAAATGTTAATTAACGGTCACAGGTAAGATCTTCCACTAACCCTTACCATAATTCTCATCCTTACCATCCATTTCTATTACCCTAACCCTAGCCTCTATCTCCCAGACCATAGCCTTAGCCTTCCCATTCTTTTAGATTAACCTTAACCCTGCTTCCTAACCTTATCCCTCCACGTTCCTCAGACTAACCCTAACCTTCTGTGTCTTGTAGCCTAACACTAACCTTGCCACAGCCCATCCCCGTTCTCTCCCTGGTGTTCAGAAAAGAACATTTCTCTATAACTGGGTACTTTGCTGAAATAGGGTTTTTCGCTATAAGTACACGTTTCCTATAGTAAAAAATAGGAATTTAAATATATACTGATACAGATGCAGTTTAGCTGGCTGTATCAGTGTCTAATATAATAGGCAAATGCACTTCATGAAAAATTTTGCAGACAAAATACACACCATTATGGTAACAGTATTCCCTGATGGCAGTGCCCTCTTTCAGCAGAATGAAGCATCCTGTCACAGTGCAAAAATTCCCAGATCCCCTTTCAGTAGAGGGATGTTCTGGAAAAACAAGCTCTGAAGGCCCACCATGCAGTTTTATAGGAATTATAAAACCAGATTCCACAGGACACCTTCAGTAGTCTTGTAGAGTCCATGCCTCAATGGGTTAGTGGTGTTTTGTCAGCACAAGGAAAACTTAGTAGGCTCAGTAGACAGGTGGTTTTAATGTTTTGGCTGATATGTTCATTTATTTTCATTGTTACTTAATTTTGAGACTATTAAACAATTTACCAAAGGTGGGGATGAATAAGAGCTGCACTTACACCTTTTTTTTTTAGGTGCAAGTGTAGACCTGAGCAATACCATCTTGAACTGCAAGGGGAGGCACGCTTAAATTGTGAAAGCAAAATTATATTTAATAAGTGAAATTTCTTAGCTCAACTCTGTTTCATAGATTAAACATAAAGCCATGCAGTATTTGAGTTCTAAGGCAAAAGTAATGTATTTTCCTGCATGTAAAAGATTTAAGAGTAATCAGCGCCCCTTACTTTGCAAAATGGTATAGCCGAGCTGTACACTTCCATCTGATTTACCCTTACTCCCAAACTTTGAATCCAGGCCCATATGTATAAACGTAAACAGGCTTAAGACATATATGCATACATATAATTCTGATTGTACTGTAGTTAAATAAATTCTACTTTAAACCTTTTGTTTTAGACACAGTACGAGATGCAACAACAGCACAACAAGCTTTACTTGTGGCAAAAAACATTGATTCCTTCCCTACCAATCAGGAGCGCTTTAGTGATGGAAATATTGATGTGTGGTGGATTGTTCATGATGGTGGAATGTTAATGTTGTTGCCTTTCTTATTACGCCAGCATAAGGTAAGCCCCGCAGTCACTTGTTCTATGTTTATCTCACTAACATTCTTTGCTAGTAAAAAAAATAAAATAAAAACAAACTCACAACAATATTACCCACTTTATCAAATTTTCTGAAACTTTTGACATTTTTAAATAAACTAGGAATAATTTCTGTTATTAATTATTTTCATATATATAGGGGCAAAGACTGAGACTAGTCTAGAAAACAAACTAATTTCTGAGTGCACGATACCTTTAATGCAAAGCTGTCAACATCCAATCAAAAGGAAACAATTGAAGTCTAAAATTAAGTTCTTTAATTCAACATTTTAAAAAAGTATCATAGACAGTGGCGAAATATAAAATCTCCAAACAATTTCTCCAAATCCCCAAATTATCCATGGTATTAGTGCTAATCACAATAATCAGTATTATCAAAAACATAAGTAGAAAAGGACCCACTAAGCTAATGGAACAAAACTGTCCCTAAAAGCCCCCCCTAGTGGCCTCCTGGCCAACACTTCACCTATTCATAGGCATATAACTGATCCTCCCTATGTCTGAAGATCGGGTCAGGGGAACACAGTCTGGGCTTGGAGAAGGAGAGAGATTAAAACGGCATCCTCCGGTGCACTCAGAGGAAGCAGGAGACCGTTCAACACGTGTTTCGCCGAAGCTTATTCATGAAGTCTGTGTCAATGTTAAGTCTGGAGTCTGTGTTAATTATTTTCATCCTGAGTGATCTATATTCAAGAGTAAAATATATTAGTAACCGAACCTAATTTGACCAAGAAAGCATAACTGAATTAGTCCGTTCAAGTTATTTTCTGTTTTACACAGATGCACGCTCACATTCTTTGAGACATCATACGGTTCTGAAATGCTGTTTATCTTCTGTATTTTAAACTAATGAAAAAGAAAATCGATATTATAGATGGAGCCACTTTTACCCAGAAACACTTCTGCATACATGGGTTTGGTACAACTAGCCTCAACTAGTTTTATTCAGATAACACAATTAAATCCTAGCCTGTCCATCTTATAACTAAACATACAATTAGCCATTGCCTTTTTCTGCAGCACCTAGCATAGTACACAAACTGAATTCAATAAACTAAGTTCTGGAGTCTCTCAGGAGAAGTTTCTTACAACTGCTAACCCAAAATGTAAGGGAATCTGCAGGAACAGTCTCACATCCTTTTAACTAACAAATACAGGGACTGTACTTGTCAGCTTAACCTAGCCTAGAGCCTTTACTCACTTTCCATCCATAACTTCAGGAACCCTTAATATAGCTTTTAACAATGACAAATAGACTTTTCAAACTATGTGAAACACACAACAAAAACAATGAATTCCCTGGCTTTTTAAAATGTATAGGTTAGATATTTTGGCAGGGCCACCATCAGGGGGGGGCAGCCGGGCTTAGTGTCCCGGGCCCGGACAGAGAGGGGGCCCGACATAGTCCCAGGCCTCCTCTCTGTCCTGCCCACCATACCTCCCAACTCTCCCGATTTCCGCGTGACAGTCCCGATTTCGGTGCACTGTCACGCTGTCCCGCCCGTTGTCTTGTTTGTCCCGATAAGCAGAGAATTTTTTTTTTTTTTCATTTATTTGAGCTGCAATTAGCCAGTTGTCCAGCAGGTGGCGCTGTGATGATCTGGTAGAGGAGGCTCCGCACGCAGGAAATCACCTCTGCAGAGTTCCTGAGTGGCGCTGTCTTCAGCCAGTATCCAGCGGTTGAGTCTAAATCCTAGTGGGCTAAAGGACCTAGTCCCTTTGCCCACTAGGAAATAGCCTGGTCTTGCATGAGAAAGCTATATCCTAGTGGGCTAAAGGACCTGGTCCCTCTAGCCACTAGGAAATAGCTTGCTCAGTATGAAAGTGCTAAATCCTAGTGGCCTAAAGGACCTGGTCCCTCTATCCACTAGGAAATAGCTTGCTCTATATGAAAAAGCTAAATCCTAGTGGCCTAAAAAACCCAGTCCCTCTGCCCACTAGTATATAGCCTGTACTGTACTGGAATGTTATATATCACATGATAAAGGACACAGTCCTTCTGCCCACTAGGAAATAGCTTGCTCTGTATGTAAATTCTAAATCCTAGTGGCCTAAAGGACCTGGTCACATGTAAAATATAACATTCCAGTACAGACGCTGCACCCATGACATACCATACACGCTGCAACCATGACATGCTACACACACGCTGCACCAATGACTTGCTACACACACACACACTGCACCAATGACATAGAACATAGAAACATAGAAAGTGACAGCAGATAAGAGCCACATGGCCCATCTAGTCTGCCCATTTGTTTATTTAAACCTATACTGACCCTAGAACCTCTTTACCCTCAATTTGGTTTACAATTTAGGATACCCTTATATTTATCCCAAGCATGTTTAAATTGTTCTACTGTATTGGCCTCAACCACCTCAGATGGGAGAATATTCCACTTATCTATCACCCTTTCAGTGAAGTAATTTTTCCCCCATCTAGTCATTTGTTTATTTAAACCTATACTGACCCTAGAACCTCTTTACCCTCAATTTGGTTTACAATTTAGGATACCCTTATATTTATCCCAAGCATGTTTAAATTGTTCTACTGTACTGGCCTCAACCACCTCAGATCAGATGCTATTCCACTTCTCTATCACCCTTTCAGTGAAGTAATTTTTCCGCACATTTCCTTTGAATCTACCACCCTCCAGTTTATATCCATGCCCTCGTGTT
>WWET01006716.1:1970-13999 GCA_011038615.1 Limnodynastes dumerilii
TATATATAGTTTGTATTTTGTTTGCTAATTCCCCCCTGCTAACAAGCTGCTGGATTGCTCTACTAAATTATATTGCGTTATGTGATTAGCCAAACAGGTCTGAAAAAAACATTTCTGGCCAATCATCACAGCAATGGGTAGAAGTAATGGATCAGTTCAAATCAACATTTCAGACAGGTTCATGCCACGGATCCCCCCTGGCTCAATGCTTTAAATAATGCCAAATAGTGTATTCAGTAGAAATAATAGATACTCATGTGACAAGGAAAGTACAAGATACCTTGATGCAAATAGATTCCTACACTCCATAAGTGTTGCATATTTATATTAATGTAAGTGAATATGACCATGGCTTTTGAATTGCCTCCAAATGGGTAATTTGTAGCCTTGAAGGCTCAATACAACAACAATCCCTCTATATTCAATGAAAAACATGTATTGATTAAAGAATATTTTGCTGTTGTGTTGCCTGTGGACAGAATGTATATTTAATATAATTGTGTGAACTCTGAAAATAACAATAATTTAACTGGTGGTTAAAAAATTTCCATGGTAATAATGCAGGATGGTAAATTAAAGCCACACAAGACAAGGGACTTATAAGTTTATTGACTGGTGTCCTTTATAGATTCAGTAAATGTTATATTTTAAAAATGTTAGTACTCACCGCTGATAAGTGCACAGTAGAAAACTGCAGGACTGATCTCCAGCCTGAAATGTTATCTTCAGTAAAACCTCTCTAGTTATTGCATGCAGGCTTGGGTCTTTCTACAAGGGAACACTTTATAGATACTCTTAAATGTGACCTGAGCACACATTCCATGAAGCAGGCGGTTGGTTTCTGTGAAAGTAAGTATGTGTAATCTTCTCATGTAACAAAGATATAGTAACAAGTCAGCCCAGCACCAACCTTTTGTAATGGCATAAACAAGACTCAGCAACCCTGACCTATATACCAGAACATCCTCCATGGATTTGAAGCTCAGAAGCTCAGAATAGAAAAAGCCTTTAACATGAATCTGTTTAGTTCTATCGAAAATCAAACTGAACATTATCTTCGTACTCACATCTGTTTTTTTCACTCATGTCTACTAAATATAGAGCAGTGGCCAGCTGGATAAATTATTGACACACAAACATACCTAATATCCTAGTGCTGTAAATGAACTGCAGCACATCTTCTGCTTTCAAAGATAAAAGATTCTTGTTTGTTCATTAGTTGTGCATAAATAAATCCAAATGAAATGAAAGCATAAATGATTTTACTTATTCGATAACATGGAAAGAAATTATGGTTTAAGGGTAATCACTGAAACAAATTATTTTTTAAATAAAATTAGCATGATATAAAATGCAGTTTCTTCCTAAAACACATGTGTGCATGAAAAACACCAAGTGAAAGCTTTTGTGTAGATGAGCACTAGACATGTTTGATTATGGTGCTACTTACTGGTTTTGCTAACAGGAAGGGCTGAAATTACTAAGCAATGATTTAAAAATAAATTGTTGTTCTTTGTCGATTTTCCAGCGATTTTTAAATGGGAATTTGCACTAAAATTAGCCAAAATGCTGATTCTTCTATCGCTATCACGATATAGAAAAGGCACAACATACAAATAGCTGTATTTACTATACAGCGATTTGTAAAATCTCTGCAAAGTTGCCAAAAACTCGGGCGACAAAACAGAGGTGGGAATGAGTGTCGAGTTTGTTCAAATCGACACTTACTTTGAAAAAAAAGAAAAATTTCAATGTAAAAAATCCTTTCAATAAAAAAATGATAATAAAAATGTGAAATACTTTATTATTATTAAACTAAAAATAGTTGGATCCAGTCACCTGATGCGCCCAGCAAATCGGATCTCTGCTCAAGGAGCCACATGACCAGACCATCCAATCCTCCCCAAGGGCACTCTATTTAAACCTGCAGCACAGTGTAACCTGTGCCAGAACAACTTGTTCACTCAAGGTACCTGGTTGCTACCTGAACAGCGCTGCAGCATTCTATATTAAGTCTGTCAAGTCCAGGTCCTGTCCTGGTCAAGTCCAGTCCAGCCAAGTCTGTCAAGTCCAGGTCCTGTCCTAGTCAAGGATAAATAAATAATAGCAACTAAAAGCGCAAGGGTGATGTGGAAGCTGCTGGTATACCCCTAAGAGGTGTCTTGAACCTCTAGAGGTAAATAGGCAGAAAAGATGTGTGTGTCTTAGTGTATGAAATACACACTCTGACACATACAAAGTGGTATGCCAGCGCTATCACCTTAGAGTAAAATGAAAGTGCTAGTGGAGAAAAATAAATAATAAATAATTAAATAAATAATAGTTTAAATCCTCATTGAAATCAAGTTCTCGTTCACAAAGTGGTATGCCAGCGCTATCACCTTAGAGTAAAATGAAAGTGCTAGTGGAGAAAAATAAATAATAAATAATTAAATAAATAATAGTTTAAATCCTCATTGAAATCAAGTTCTCGTTCAAAGTCCTATAGAAAAAATCCATACATTAAAATAGGTAGAAACGCCCAGGACTCGCAGGTATCATAGGATAAAAACAAACAAACTTTAATCAATACATGGTCCAAAACACATTACATTTAAAAAAGAACAGGACGTCATACCAGGGCTTCCAGATGGAACAACCGCAAGAGAAGGTGACCGCAGGATGGTAATGCCCAGGCGCTGTGATTTCTTCAGATGCGACGGATCGACCCTGGGAAGTGACGTCACTGTGGATGCAGGAACCGGCGGACTCACGCGTTTCGAGTTCCACTGAGCTCTTTTTCAAAGTCAATGCCGGCTATTTGGACGCTCCCCTTTTTATGGTGCGTCTTCTCTCCTGATAGGTCCGGCTAAAATCAAGTTTCTACCACTGGCACCATAAATAAAACATAAGGAATACCCAATATGTGTGAAAGCTAATCTCCGCATCTATGCAATATGATTCATTGATGGATGATATATCTTAAAGGGGCCACACCATGTATACATATACACATAATAATCAAGGGGATAAGCAAACTTCCATATGAATACGGTTCATAATAGATGTAAATGAATGGTTAAACATAAAAAGTATTAAAACATATCTGTAATGCCATAACAGGTGAGAACTTCTCAGATGGCAGACAAAGCATTTAAATATAAAACAAATAAGTAACCAGATTGTTAATATTAAAAAAGCAATGAACTGCATATATATAATAAAATTCAGTGCAAATATATATGTAGGGATAATCATCAATGTGATATAGTGTACTATATAAATACAATAATACCATATATGAACATATACTGTGTACATAAAAATCTTTAAAGTGACAGTGCAGAAGGACACGTAAATAGTATCCCTAAAGTGCTATAAGTATACAACAAGATCTGCGGATGAGACTCCTCCTTAATGTAATTAAATGAATGAAAGGGGAAAGTGAAAAGAAGTGAGTTGATCTAAATGGCAGACATACCCTATATCCTAAAGTACAGGGAAGAAACAAAACAACATAAACTTAACTTACATAGTTATGATATTAATAACCTAAGTGAGTGAAGATATAACTATACGATGTAATACTGTAAACATACACCTAGTATACTTGCATAAAAAGTGACAGTGCTGTAGTGAAAAAAGGTCCATAAGGGTATAAAAAAGTCCATAAGGGTATAAAAAATATGATGGTGGAATAAAATGACAGGCTAAACATGAGAGGATTGGGAAATGGGTAGAACGAGCCCAACATCAGTATTATGTTACACGAGGGAGGGGGAAGAAAATAATAGAATAAAATAGAATAGAATAGAATCAAATCCAAAGGGCCCTAACTTACCCATATAGCCCATGACCTAAAATGTATGGAAGACCAAATCATGAGAAATGCGAATTTCTAAAACATCCATAGACGGTAGGCTACATAAAAAGGATAAGGACCCAAAGTTTGTATCATAGAAGGTCAACGTTCTAGATAATGATCTCAGGGCATATGGGGAAATAGAATCACTTAAAGTCATCTGAAATGCGGTGTATCAATCTATAAAAATATAAAAATATTAAAATTATTAATATTAATAAAAGTTAGTTACCTGGAGTGGACCTGGAACCGCTGACGGGTGTGCAATCCTTTTCTTATACAGTACTCGGTCTTCCCAGGGAGTCTCCTCTCCGGTACTGGTCGGGCCCACATGGTTTAGCTTCCGAGATCGGACGGGTTCGGGCGCTTACCAGGTGGTGTGGCTGTATCCCTTCGATGTCCAATCCCCTATGTCAACAGTCCAGACCACTTACCTCCAGGGATTATACATCCATAGGGGTCCCTTAGAGGAACCACTTTAACTCAAAATCTTGATTTAAACCTCCAGGTTCCATCGTGTTCAGATCAAAAATACACCGCATCTCTGATTTTGCTAGAATTGAGAGGTGATTCTTAGTCCTCCAATTGGCCTGAACCTGGAGTGCCCTTGTGGGCTCCAATACATTGGACGCACTATCAGATGCCTCAAAGCTAGGATAGCTGAGCACGTGAGAAATGTGAAGAATGAAATGACCACTCATAGCGTACCCACCCACTTCAAGGAAAAACACCACCACGATCCATCCCTATTGAACTTTATAGGAATTAAAAAAGTCAAGAAGAACTGGAGAGGCGGTAACTTTTTGGCATTAATCGCTAATCATGTTCTTGTTATTAACCCTCGAGATAATGTTCTCAGTTTTTTTAGTGGTTAATGTGTTGGGGGTGTTTTTACACATTTGACATTGTCCACATCGATAAAACCCTTTACTCATTATACCTCCTTTTTTTTAAATGATCATGGAATGCTGACTTAACTAGCCTGTTCTTTAATGTGGGAGCTTTCCTGTATATAAAACGGGGTCGTTCACCTATGTAATCCTTGAGGTCTGGATCTTTGGTTAAGATACCCCAGTGTTTTCTGATGATGTTTTCAATTTTTTTATGTTCAGAATTATATTGGGAAATAAAAGGAATGTATTGGGGTTCTTGGTTCTTATTTAATTTTAATTTTCTATTGAGTAGTGTCTTTCTGTCTACCACTTCTACTGTTTTTTCTTTATTTCTATTTGTTCCTTACTGATTTCTTCTTTTGAATTGGTGTCAGTACTCTTCACATAATTCTTTGTCAGTACTGCACCATTCTCCACATAGAGGATCTGATGAGGATCTTAAAGCCTTTTGCTCCATTTTAAATAACAATGATCTTAATATTCTTTTAACCTTTGAGATAAGCCCTTGTAAAGTAAATTTTTTAGATTTGGAGATCTATGTGGAGAATGGTGCAGTACTGACAAAGAATTATGTGAAGAGTACTGACACCAATTCACATATTCCGGTGGAAAGTAATCACCATAATAAATGGATTAACAACATCCCTAAAGGGCAGTTCCTCAGAATCAAGAGGAACTGCTCAAAAGAAGAAATCAGTAAGGAACAAATAGAAATAAAGAAAAAACAATTCCTTCAGAAGGGATACAAGGAAGAGGGTCTGAACAAAATTATTCAGGAAGTAGAAGTGGTAGACAGAAAGACACTACTCAATAGAAAATTAAAATTAAATAAGAACCAAGAACCCCAATACATTCCTTTTATTTCCCAAACTAATTCTGAACATAAAAAAATTGAAAAAATCATCAGAAAACACTGGGGTATCTTAACCAAAGATCCAGACCTCAAGGATAACATAGGCGAACGACCCCGTTTTATATACAGGAAAGCTCCCACATTAAAGAACAAGCTAGTTAAGTCAGCATTCCATGATCATTTAAAAAAAGGAGGCATAATGAGTAAAGGGTTTTATCGATGTGGACAATGTCAAATGTGTAAAAACACCCCCAACACATTAACCACTAAAAAAACTGAGAACATTATCTCGAGGGTTAATAACAAGAACATGAAGATTAAGGAGTTCATAACTTGTGATTCCAAATTTTGTATTTATATTTTAGAATGTACCTGTAATAGACAATATGTGGGGAGAACATCCAGACCCCTCAAAACAAGATGGGCCGAACACATCAGGAATATTAAAAATGGAGTACTTACCCATTCGGTTTCGGCCCATTTTAAAAAAGCCCACAATAGTGACCCACTACAAATAACTTTCTTCTGCGGTATCCAACAGGTCCAGGCCAATTGGAGGACTAAGAATCACCTCTCAATTCTAGCAAAATCAGAGATGCTGTGTATTTTTGATCTGAATACGATGGAACCTGGAGGTTTAAACCAAGATTTTGAGTTGAAGTGGTTCCTATAAGGAACCCTCTTGGATGTATAATCCCTGGAGGTAAGTGATCTGGACTGTTAACAAAGGGAATTGGACATCGGAGGAATACAGCCACACCACCTGGTAAGTGCCCGAACCCGTCCGATCTCGGAAGCTAAACCATGTGGGCCCGACCAGTACCGGAAAGGAGACTCCCTGGGAAGACCGAGTACTGTATAAAAAAAAGGATTGCACACCCAACAGCGGTTCCATGTCCACTCCAGGTAACTAACTTTTATTAATATTAATCATTTTAATATTTTTATATTTTTATAGATTGATACACCGCATTTCAGATGACTTTAAGGGATTCTATTTCCCCATATGCCCTGAGATCATTATCTAGAACGTAGACCTTCTATGATATAAACTTTGGGTCCTTATCCTTTTTATGTAGCCTACCGTCTATGGATGTTTTAGGAATTCGCATTTCTCATGATTTGGTCTTCCATACATTTTAGGTCATGGGCTATATGGGTAAGTTAGGGCCCTTTGGATTTGATTCTATTCTATTCTATTTTATTCTATTATTTTCTTCCCCCTCCCTCGTGTAACATAATACTGATGTTGGGCTCGTTCTACCCATTTCCCAATCCTCTCATGTTTAGCCTGTCATTTTATTCCACCATCATATTTTTTATACCCTTATGGACTTTTTTATACCCTTATGGACCTTTTTTCACTACAGCACTGTCACTTTTTATGCAAGTATGCAAGTATACTAGGTGTATGTTTACAGTATTACATCGTATAGTTAGAAACATAGAAACATAGAAAGTGACGGCAGATAAGAGCCACATGGCCCATCTAGTCTGCCCATTTGTTTATTGAAAACTATACTGACCCTAGACCCTATTTACCCTCAATTTGGGTTTCAATTTAGGATACCCTTATATTTAACCCAAGCATGTTTAAATTGTTCTACTGTACTGGCATCAACCACCTCAGATGGGAGAATATTCCACTTATCTATCACCCTTTCAGTGAAGTAATTTTTCCGCACATTTCCTTTGAATCTACCACCCTCCAGTTTATATTCATGCCCTCGTGTTCTATTACATCTAACGCCAGCTCAGGCTTATGCCACCGCTCCGTGAGGCAGGTAACCATTGCGCATGCGCCGTGCGTGTACGGCGCATGCGCGACTATTTTACTGCATCGTCGGCGCTTCACATACGAGTGAAGCGCCGGTGATGCAGGGGAAACACTCACCGGACATCGTGAGTCTTCACGATGAAGGTGAGTGTTTATAAATCTGGGGAGTGAAGTGTCCAGGCTCGCTGCGATGATAAGCGAGCCTGGATCACTATCACTCCCCAGATTTATGCGGTGTACGTAAATAGAGCCCTATATATATTTGCATTTTGAGTTTGGGTTCTATATAGATTCATTTTAAAAGGTACTTTTTTTGCACTATTCAAACACATGTTGGGTTTGGGTGAAGATATGTATAGCTAGGTTTCAAATTTGGAGGTATGTGGTCTAGATGAACTCAACATCGTATTATAATATAAAATTACTCAGTATTTGTGTGCCTTATACAAGAACAGGCAACATTTCCCATGTCGGCACCCTATGGACCTGATTCAAAGTTGTGTGTATATCTTTTAGAACACCCGCCCAGCTTCTGTAGCTTGTGTGGATGCAGAAAGATCAACAAAACCATCTTCAATAGTACATAAACCAGAAGCACCTTAAGCCTAAATTGTCAATGGGATGCCCCTGCTTACTGTAAATGGACTCGATAAATCAAGAGATTCTGGGTATTCAGATTTCAGAATAAGGGGCTGATCCAGAGCTGTACCTACCCCTTTTTTAGGTGCAAGTGTAGACCTGAGAAATACCATGTTCAACTGCAAGAGATGGCAATTTTAAATTGTGAAAGCAGAATTAGACTGTAGAGATGAAGTTTCCTAGCTCAACTCTAATTTACAGATTAAACATAAAGCTATGCAGTGTGTGAGTTATATGTGCAAATGTAATGTATTTTCCCTGCATGCAGAGTAATTAAACTTAATTAGCTCCCCTTACACTGCACAATGGTTCAGCCGAGCTCTACACATGCACATGTATTGCCCTTACTCCCAAATTCTGGATCAGCCCCTAAGTCTGTTAGGCCGGGTTTGCTCCATTCTCTAAACAGCAAAATAACATAGCTAAATAACAAAAAAAGGTCAATTAGCACATATTGTGCCAGCTCCTAAACTACGTACGCAAGCGATTTTACGCTAGTCGATGACGTAAAATCGCCCATTAGCTTTGAAAAGTTAAGGTAGGATTTGGCAAGAGTAAAACGGCCAAAGTACGTACGAGCGACGGGAGTGTCTAGGGGAGTGCATAGAAAATACTCTGGCGTAAATACGCTACATGAGGAAATGTAACAAGCACTAAGGTCAGGATCTACCCCGTGACCCTAGCTACACTTACAGTATAATCAACCTATCATCATTTGTGACTGTTTTATATTAACAAATAATCCAACTGCATTGATATAGCTTTAAAAAAAAACCAACAGGGATATCAGTCAATAAAACCACAGAGAGCACAAGTATTGTTTCAATCATTGTCATGCTTGTCACTGTCAGCTATCAGTTTGAGAATGACCTAGACATTCAAATGGTTTAGTTGAGGGAGCTGACGGGTCATTTTAATACAGAAAATATAAAGTGATTTTATCTGTACTAAACACATTTATTTTTAACAGACTTGAAATTGCGATGTCTTATTATTGTCCTCACTATGTGCAACAAATAGGGAAGCATGAGCCTAATTTTGATCACTGAAGAATATAGAGTAAGGCTATTTGAGAGGATTACAGACTGTCCACTAATGAGAAAATGTTCTGCGGTTTCCTGTGTGTCTGAGTCAATGGACACCATGGTAACAATGTATTATCAAATCTGATTAACATTCTCTGCAAAAGTCTGTGTTTTATTTTCCAGCTGTTCTCAAACACAGTATTTTATCCCGCTAATAACGGAACTGGCGGATGGCAAGAATGTTTATATAGTAACATGCAATAAATTGTTCCAATTTCAAACAGTATATTTTATTCTGATTGCGTTAATATCAGCTGTAAATACATTTGGGAAGGTGCAGTAAAACAATGTGGCATGAAGGTTACTGGATTAGAGAGAGAGCAGAAAGGACGCCAAACACTGCAACTGGTTTCTAATGGATCTTGTCTTTGTTGATCTCCTGATATATCACCAGCTAGAAAACCCAATTAAAATCACAGTACTAGCTTTGTATCACACAGGCAGGCACTGCTGCTGCCACAGAACTACACTATTATTAAATAAACTTGTTTTATGTTTAACCAGCAAACAAGTTATTTTGAGTTGGTAAGGCTTTGATCTATTTTTTATGTAACAAGCCAAGCAAAACATTGCCATCAAACAAGGCTCAGGTTTGAGAGCAACAGAGACGTCTAGGGCACTAAACAGGAACAGAGAATAACGCCAGTGACACTTACCGAATTCAGCTGTAAATATAGCATCTATTTCCTACATTGTATTTTCTGTCCAATATTTGAATCTCATAGGGGCTTATGTAGAGCTGGAAATATATGGTTTATAATAATCTGCATTTTACAGCTGCTGGCAATGAGTTTATAAGCAGCCCTCATCCCTGATAGGAGCAGATGCCAAGCACTGTCTTAAGCTTCCAGCCTATAACAGCTGTCTGTGTATGTACAAAGCTGTCACTAGCACTGCGCAGCCAGTAGAAAAAGGGGGGACACAGCGTTAATCTAACCCCCCATCTCCAGGCTTGGGCCTGCCCCATCTCTTTTTTATTTGGCCTAAATAGGTCTATGTCTGCCTCTTTGCATACACATATGTCCGCATGCAGATATAGAACTGGATCCAGACCTTCATGCGTTTTCCGCACATATAAAGTTGTCCGCACAGTAGAGGGAAGTGACCTGCCCTGCCAATCCCCTCTCTCCTGTGGACTTTAGGTGACTTACGCTATAAAACCCATCCACAATGTATCATTTAAATGCTCTCCCGCCCCCACTTTACGGAATTTAGGTGGATGAAGAGGATCCATTTCCCTGTTGGATGGATCTCCAAACGTATGGGACGAAGCGTTGCCAGTCCCCGTTGCGATGTTACAGATTGCAAAATAGGAGCAGCTGAAAAGACACTATTTCAAATGTGTAACACCGCAGAATTTTTTTTAAATGAATGGGTGAGTATATGATTCGCATACGCACCCATTCATTTTCGGAAAACAGCGGCACCGCCACCGCACCAGACCACCGGAGTGGTGAGTAACCCTCTCCGGGGACTTAAGTTTAGGCTGCTGGATGGGGAACTTAGGGTTATGCTGCAGGAGTGGAGACTTAGGGTTAGGCTGCAGGAGTGGAGACTTAGGGTTAGGCTGCTGGAAGGGGGACTTAGGGTTAGGCTGCAGGAGTGGAGACTTAGGGTTAGGCAGTAGGAGGGGGGACTTAGGGTTAGGGTAAGGGAGTAGGGAAGCTTCATGGAGCACTGTGTTCGATGCTTCGAGGATCGATTGCTATGCCTCTTCGAAATAGGGCCGTTTGCTATGGGGAACAACACCTGGGACAAAGGTCCGTATGTCTGGAGATTCGCTGCAGAACATCTGGCACACGTATCTAGCGTGCAGAATTAGGCTGTCGTGTGTGGGTATGATCCGGTCCTTAGCCATAACTCAACAACAACTATATATAATAACAACAACTATATATAATAACAACAACTATATAGCATACACTGTGCAGGTTATAAATCCCCAGCAGAATGCTTTATCCCTAAGCTTTCTATGTGTTGTTGCTTGTCATAAAAATAAACACTGATTTCTCAGTGTTTACTTCTTGTAAATGCTACTTAGGTACAACTGAGAATATACAAGTCAATTTGTTTTTCATAAGTGCATTTTCTCCTGTTAAAGTCCAAGGAAAAAACATCCAACTCCACTCTAGTCACTTAGGGCCGTATTCACAGAACCGTTTTTTCAAAGTACGCAATTATACGCACGTACGTAGCAAGGCAACACCCACCAACACCCATGACACTCCCCTCTCTGCAGTCGTATACACACGCCTCCATAGACCACCTCTAACTTTACGTGTACTTATGTGTGTATATGTAAGCCGTATGTGCGATTCTATGAAACTGTGCCCTCAAAGACTCATTTAAATGCCTCCCCCCACTTTCTTTCACACGTAATTTTTCAGGTACGTATTTCAATACATATACGCAGTTAAACCGTACCTAAAAATAGGCACGCTACTTCACATGAAAACGGATCTGTGAATACGGACCTTAATCATTTCCTCAATACTTCAAACGTCATTACTAGACATAGGATTTTATGCATTTGCATGTTTGCATATGCAAATGCATAAAAAGCTATTTTTAAAGCGTTATTGCATATTTTAGTACTTTTTCTTTGACAGTGCTGATTTCAGTAGTTAAATGTGTTAGGCGTGTTGTATTACGTGGGAACGGTGGCGGGCCGCAGCCAGTGACGTGCGCCTCACACGCACTCGGCAAGTGCACTGAACCCGATCTGCTGGCTTGCACTAGGCGAAAGCGTTGGCGGGATGCGACACGCGTGGGGGGTAGGGAGTACGGCACTCGTTGCTTCACGCAATTCAATTGTTTGTCATTCAATTGCTCGCTGTGTTAACCTACGAAAATCTTATTTTTGTTGAAATAATGCCGCCAGTGAAAAAAAATACCCAGACTTTAATGGAATCTTGGATAAAAAATTACCCAGGCCAATTTA